>BCLH01003897.1:0-13452 GCA_001602315.1 Zoysia pacifica
GTTTTATGACTAAGAAAATTATTCTGGAAATTATTGTTTATAAGAGTGCAAAAGTTTATTCGAGTAACAAATCAAGTGGTTGCCAAACATGAGACTGTGAAAGAACTCAGGATCAAGTAATAACTAAGTAGTGCTCAAAGTTTTTAAGTTTTGCTTATGTTTTGATGCTCAACATCAGGTTCCTACATAATGTTAATGTAATAAGTGCTGGGCATCTCTCAGTACGATGATTATGTTCTATGGGTCTGTCTTTAATATTGGTAGTACTAAGATTATTGGCAGCTCATAATTGAGATCTCAATATACTTATCCTGAAACCAAATTGTTTTCTGTATTAGCGCGCATATAATGATAAAAAGAAAACAATCTGCACTCAAGGACCATAAAAATATAAGCCAACTCCCATAAGTGCTTGTCTCCTTGAAGGAGTTTTCATACAGTGTGAGTAGCTGTGTTGCAGTGACACTTTATTCATCGCTGTAATAAACTGCTTCGTTGTATGATTCTGCTAAGAGGAGCATCATGACAAGCCTTCGATCAAGGGGGAGAATGTTGGGATTGATCTCGGTCTAATGTAAATGACCAAGTTTTAAGGGGGTGGTTAAGTCCTTAACCGTCCATGACCTGGCCATAATCGGTGGCCACTAACCCACCTAAGGACTTGGTCCCACCTCTCTCACACCTATAAGTATGGGTGCTGAAACTAATCACTTGATTAGTGAATAGATTAGCTGTTTCAGACCCACCACCCACCAATTGGGGAAGGCCTGGAGAGAAGTGAAGACCCTGTCCATCCGTCGACCCTCTGGTGCTAGGGTGTTCATCTATGCAGGAGAAAGGGATCCAGAAGAAAGAGGATCGACTACAGCCTGCTTCATCAGGCAGGCACGGGGACTTCAGTGCTCCTAAATTGGAGGATTTCGCCAATCAGATCAGTGATTAAGAGTCAATTAGTGTTAATCCCGAATGATTAGTGTGTTCTTGTTAATTAGGCTAGGATCCTTATGAATTAGTTCCTACAATTATTAGTCCGTCGCTTCGTAGAAACATAGTAGTATCCGGTTTTCCTGCTTTCATGGCACCTGAAATTTTCATAAAACGATATGATCAGGGCAACGGACTCACAAACAGACTTGAGAAAATGCAGGTACTGCATATGCTGCTGAACAATGATCAGCGGCACGGCAAGCATGCAAGACAGGAAAAAATAGTTAATCATCTGAAAAATATGTATTCAGTATTATCTTTAAGTTACTTTAGAAATAGGTAACGTGTATTATACTCGTAGACGTGTCTTCCATGTTCTCGTATCTTCACATCCTGTTCAACATCCTGTGGAGTCCGTCTGCAGATGAACGGATACGAATTTTTTGTGGCCCTGGGTAATAAAGATAAATTGAAACTATCTCCATTTCAAAATATAAGTATTTCTAAGTTTGATCAAAATCAAATTTATTTAATTTTGATCACTAATAACAAATTTAACCTGGACGGTGTGAGACCCCCTTTCAGAAAGGAGCGTCTATATGCCACCTGTACCATTCCCTGCATCCGTAGCTGGTACGCACATTCAGAACAAAGTGGTATTTATTACACATACTTTATTATATCGCACTACTCAACCTACGAGGTTAGATAAACAAGTCTAGAGTATAAGCATGAGTCGGCACAGCGACTCTAGACAAACCACACCTAGTCTATACACACACCACAAGCAACTTGACGGCAGACGAGACTTCTACTCTTCGTAGTCAGCATCTTCTTCGTCATCCTCATCTTCTGAGCAAAAATAGTAACAACAGAAGGGGTGAGTACAAAGGTACTTAGCAAGTCCCAAAAAGAAGTAGGTAAGAGGTTTCGCCGTAGCGAAGCAAGGAAAGCTTGAGGGTTAAGTTTTGCGCAAAGCAAGTTTTCATGCCGGCTTCCTATTAGAAGAGGATTTAAAGAAGAGAGAAAAGCATTTGCTATATTTTAGTAGAGTGGAATTGGGAAAGGTTTTCACTCCTCCCCGTAGTTCCCAAGTTTTATATTGGGTGTAGGCACTCTTGTGCCGGCCCTAGGCACACAGCCACACAATTCCAAAAGAATGGGTACCTACACCCACTCACACATCAAGGAAGTGTATAAAATCTAATCGTATGGTAGTCGAACAATAGCATGTCAATACCATGACAACGGCCTATCCGAATGGATTTTTAACTCTGCAGAGGTTGTACACTGTACCAACAGGTTATGCTGCTCCTGATCATTAGAGTTGCATAACGTCTATCCCACATTTACGCAGTTTTCCACAGATTCCACTCAAGGTGCAAACAGGGGCCATCCCTCGGGGTTTCTCAGGCCACCGATGACGCGTCGGTACATTCCCGGAGCCAGATCGTGAATATCACTCGCATTCATGCCTTTTTCTGGTCCTCTCCAATCCCGGGTATTACCAAATCAGAGGCTATATCCGTGGGCTTACGCTCCTATGACACGGGCAATTATCGTCGAGGGCCAGGCAGCGAGTCGTCTCGCGCCCTTCTCCTGTTCTCTTGTGTCTTCACTACTGACCCTCTAGTGGTTCGATGTGGAAAGAATACGTAAAGGGAATAGGTCCTGCCCAAAATGTATAGGTTCTGTGGTTGTAGGAAATTACTATGTCGAGAGCTAACGAACCAATCCTTATATGGCAGGGGTTGCGGTCTCGTCCACAGCAGGTGGACCACAGCGAAGCCTACACACCTATCACCATCACCTCAGGTGAGCTCCACCCCACGGCCAGAAACATCCCCTCTTCACCTAGCACCAGTTGTTCTAATCCTGCCCCTTTTATTTATACTCACACCACCAAACTCTTTTAATTCATTTTGCAAATTAATGGTATATGGTGTGGCGGCGCAGAGCACCCCAGATGGGATCCAAAGCAGTTCTTGTAACAAGGTAGCATCCGTTCCGTAAAACTAACTAGGAACAGAATTCCTATAGTTATCAAGGACATGTCGGTAATGGTTTTCAAGAAAAGTATTTATATCTATACAGCAAGTAACTGACATAAATATAAATACCTAAGATCAAGTAGGCATTAAACTACACAATGTTTAACACATTTCAAAACAGCAAGCATCGCGAACTATAGGCATGGTAATAAAACATGGGTTCAATGGGCTTATGAAGGGTTAGGACTTGCCTTCAGTTGCTTTTTTGAGGTCCGCTTCAAACTCGGGCTCTTCGGGTTTTTGGGCGGCTTCAACTTCTTCCTCTTCTGCTACAAACAACAAACAACAAAACTACTAAACAAGAGCTAAAATGGAAAAATAACAATCATCAAACAAGAAATGGAGTTTGGATAGGTTGATGGGATTGGACTCAATATTTGAAAGTGCGGGTCCAGGGTTTAGGGTGAGCTAGATTTGATTTCCTACAATTACTGTGAACTTGGGTGGCCTATTGCAATCTAGTCGTGTCCTAGACAGTCCAACTTAGGGTTTATGGTGGGGACACCATGTCCGGGTTGAGGTTCACGGTGTGATTACCGTGTCTGAAGCTAGGGTTTACAGTGGGTGGTTGTGATCTAAAGGTGGTTCTCTAGGGTGTTACCGTGAACCAGTTGGGGTTCATGGTGAGATTGTTGTGAACCGGCCGAAGTTCACGGTGACCTGGGTTCCGCCCGTGTCCAGAGCAGTGGACACAGGAGGACGCTCGTGTCCACCCTGGGGACACACAGGATGATAGACACGGGAGAGTGACTGTGTCCGTGGCCCCAGGACACGGAGTGTGAGCCGTGTCCGAGATGACCCTGCAAGTTTAGGTCTAATTCTAAGATTTTCTTAGCTAGGGCTCTTTGTGAGACATGTCGGTGGGGTCTACGATGCTGTGGCCGTGAACTAACTAGGGTTCACAGTGGATTGGGACAGTGCCCGTGTCCAGGGTTCGAGACATGGTGAGGTGTCCGTGTCTCTCGCTCTTGGACACAGGGTGATTTCCGTGTCCCTGAGAAATGTGGAAGCTAGGTCGTGTGCCCACTTTGCAGCCCTTTGGTGAAGTGTGGCAGCATTGCCTACGGCCGTGCTGCTCTGACCTAATCATTGTTCTCAGTGAATTAGGCCATGCCTGTGTCTAGAGTGGTGGACACAGGAAAGGGGCCGTGTTACTAGCCCTTGGACACCGAGTGAGTACCGTGTCCACAAGAAACGCGTGCGGTTAGGTTTTTGGTGCTACTCGTATGACTCTACGAAGTGCGCCAGCGTGACCTACGGGCCATTGGTCGGAGACCTGGGCCTCGGACATTATTTACTCGAGTGGCGGTGTCAGAAAGTGCTCCGGAAGTCATGGACGCGCTCTGGACGCGTCCCCGGTGAACTCCGGGTTCCTTCGCACGTTCCTGGCTACACTGCAGCGAACTAGACGCCAAGAAGTAGCGTTCTGCTCTCCTAGGAATGTGTACGACATGGTGCAAGTGACGCCGCAGGTTCAGTGGTTGCCAGATGGCCGAAACGCGGCAAACCAGAGTGCGCTCTGGACACTCCTGGGCGCGCTCCGGTGCAGCCGAGCGCACAGCTCGTTCCCGGCACTGCAGAGCAAGGGGCTGCGAGCACCGGTCCGGGAGGCTTCTCTGCAACTCCACGATGGTTGTGACGCGTATGACCTCGCCGGAACACCATGGCACGGCGCGCAGCAGAGGCTCACGTGGAGGGCTAAGTGAGGACTCTTCCGGCACTACGGCTGACTCGGGTAGGTGAAGCTCGACTGGGTGAAGCTACACACGCGAGGAATTTGAAGATGGCCGCTGGATTTGCGAGCTCGTCGGAAATGGCGGATGGCGGCCGAAGTTGGGGAAAGCGCGAAATTAGCGGCGGCAAGGGGGAATTTCGGCGAGGAAAGCGAACTCTCACCTTCACAGAGGTGTGGCGAGGCGTGGGGACGCGCGGGCGCGGCGTGGGGACGGCTTTATAGCCAGTGGATAGCGAGCTCGGCGCGGCGGTGAGCTGGGGCGGTCTGGCGGCAACTCTTGGACGGGTTCGGCAGCTGCGTGGCCGGTCTAGGCGTCGTGGCGGCTCGACGTGCAGCCAACGCGAGGTCCGCGCAGGTCGGCATGTTGGCAGAGCGACGCTCGGACTTCAACCGTGCCCCGACAAAAGCCGCCGCCTTCCGGGTGTCCATGGCGTCACCTCCTCTCGTTCGGGCAGGGGCCGGAGACTAACAGAGAGGTGCGGCGCCGTCACCGCCTTCCTGGAGCGTGGCACACCAGCGCGGCCAGCTGAGACCGGCCTGCCCCGTCGGACAGCGCGCGCGGCGCGCCATACCGAGGAAGAAGACGACAGGGAGGGGCGCAGCTGGGCCAGAGGGAGAGAAAATGGGAGGTGGGCTGGGCCGGAGGAGAGAAAAGAAAGGGGAAGTGGGCCGGCCTGGAGAAGGGGGTTTTGGCCCACTAGTTAAATTCAAAATTTTCCCTCCTCAATTCCTATTGGTTTTTTTCTAATATTTTATGGCTTGGGATTTTTGGGGTAAAGATTTCAAACTCCAAAAATCAAATTCGAGCGGAAAGAAGAAAAATCAATCACTTGTCAAGCTTACATTTTATATTTCGAAATTTTGAATTTTAGTTCCGTTTAAAGGAAAATTTAAAATTGACCTACACTAGTTGGACAAGAAAAGAATTTTTTTTTAAAAACCCTTTTTCTGAGTTTGTGAAATTGAGGATGTGACAGACGGGGTCTGTCACATAATTGTATAGAAAGAAGTATAACCAGATTTGTCATCTGATTTCACTGGCCAATGATTTGTTTAAGCGCAACTTGGTACGGGACCTATCGGCGCTGAAACTAATTCGTCCCTGCCCGAGGATAATGCATGGCCGTTCAGTTTGTGATGACACCAACCTCTTGAGTATATATGCAAGAAATTATTCTGTACAGATTCATTTTGTCGATCTGATAAGCGCCGATCGTCAGCAATGCGCAGCCTACATGCAAGGCACACGAGCATATTGCTTCCACTCACCTCTGATTTATATATACAGGCAACTGAGGGCATGAAGTTGAAATATTTCAT
The DNA here is from genome assembly GCA_001602315.1 of Zoysia pacifica. Classification (NCBI taxonomy): domain Eukaryota; kingdom Viridiplantae; phylum Streptophyta; class Magnoliopsida; order Poales; family Poaceae; genus Zoysia; species Zoysia pacifica. Next base: position 6,034 of record BCLH01003897.1, read on the forward strand.
TTTTAGTGAGGCATATCTACGTACAATTTCAGTCAGATTGATCAGATATGCATCTGAGCAGAATGCTACCCAAACAAAGCTCTGACTCCAGTATATATAGGGATACACCAAGCATGCGGAATTTTAATAATTTAAACACGGAACCGCCAAAAAATTTTAGAGGCAATATATTACATTATTGTTCTTGCGATATAGCAGTACAAAGTATATACATACAGAGAGTAACGCAGAGCATTGCAATGCCAAGTTCAATCATTCATGTATAGCATCTCTTACACATGAATGATTGATGGACGATTACCACCTCTTTTTTTTAACCTGGACTCTTACGAATACAGCTGCAGTATCTGAACATACACACTCACTCCACACTCACACAACGCACACCCAGTGCATACGCTAGACCTACAAACTATACTCGAGTGTCGCGCACCCCGTTTTCGAGATGCACTGTGATACACGTATCAGTCCCTGGATCAGTAGCTGATACGCACAACACAATAAAATGTATATCGAAAGCATACTTCGAAAGGAAAAACTAACTTGAGACAGGACTTTTAGTGGCCACACCATGAGGATCTCTACGATCCTACACCGGTTGACCAACTAAAAGCAGAGCAAGCAGCGAACACCAGAGGCCCAAATCCATAAGCAGACTTGGGAAGCAGAACGAAACCAGCACAACACCTACGCGATCCTCACTGTCTAAAACCACAAATGCAGGCAGGTGAGTACATAAGGTACTCAGCAAGCTCCAACACTAAGCAAAGGTATAAATACAGATGCACATTAGTTGTAGCAAGAAGGAGGCAGCAAGGTCCATGTTGCCAAACAGTCAGTTTTATGCAAGGTTCACTACAGAAGATTTTAAAAAGGGAGTGAAAGCCTTTATTATCCATAATTTAATAAGTTGGACCTGAGGGAGTATAAACCGTTCCCGCCAGTTCTTAAGTTTTAACTGGAAGGGCTCCACTATCCCCTCCAGACACTTTCCAAAACACGGGTAGCTACACCCACTCACACATTAAGGCAGTATAGAAAATCTAATCGTAGGGCGTCCGAACAGTAGCATGTCAATACCGTGACAACGGCCTATTCGAAAGGATTTTTAGCTCTGCAGAGGTTGTACACTGTACCCACAGGTTATGTTACTCTTGATCATTAGAGTTGCATAACGCTTATCCCACATCTACGTAGTTTTCCATAGATTCCACCCAAGGTGCAAACAGGGGCCATCCCTCGGGGTTTTCCAGGCCGTCGATGACGCGTCGGTACATTCTCGGAGCCGGGTCGTGAATATCCACCGCATTCACGCTTTTTTCTGGTCCCCTCCAATCCCTGGGTATTACCAAACCAGGGGCTATATCCGCGGGCTTACGCTCCCGTGACGCGGGCAATTACCATCGAAGGCCAGGCAGTGAGTTATCTCACGCACTTCTCCTGTTCCCTTGTGTCTTCACTACCGACCCCCCAGTGGTTCGATGTGAAAAGAATACGTAGAGAGAATAAGTCCTGCCCAAAATGTACAGGTTCTGTGGTTGCACGGAAATTACCAAGTCGAGAGCTAACAAACCGATCCTTATATGGCAGGGGTGGCGGTCTCGTCCACGGCAGGTGGACCACAGCGAAGCCTACACACCTATCACCATCACCTCAGGTGAGCCCCACCCCACGGCCAAAAACATCCCCTCTTCACCTAGCACCAGTTGTTCTAATCCCGCCCCCTTTTATTTGTACTCACACCACCAAACTCTTTCAACTCATTTTGCAAATTAATGGTATATGGTGCGGCAGTGCGGAGCACCATAAATGGGGTCCTAAGCAGATCTAGTACAAGATAATATCCGTTTCGTAAAACTATCTAGAAACAGAATCCCTATGGCTATCAAGGACACTTCGTCAATGGTTTTCAAGGAAGGTATTCATATCTATACAGCAAGTTACTGACATAAATATAAATACCTAAGAACATGTAGGATTATGACTAATACAACATTTCAAATCAAGATATCATGCATAGCAGAATAAATAGGCACTATGGGAGCATTAGCAAATTATAGATTCCAATATGAGGTTAGAGCTTGCCTGCAAATTCCTTAATCTTCAAGCTTGAGGTTGAAGGCTTCTTCTTCAAGATCTCAATCTTCAATCTCTAGCTTCGGGCCCAATCTGCGAGCTTCTCTTCATACGTAGACCTTCTGGTCCCTCTTGAGGCTTGACTCTTCCTTACACTCAGCGTTATCTACGCGAAGGAAAAGCCTAATAAAACTACTGCAAAAGAAACACAACTCAAGAAGGAGCGATAAAATCCAAAGAACTCCAACTAAGAACCATATAACACCTCGAGAAAAACTTAGGGCAAGTCATGCATGATGCGGTGATTAGTTATTACGAGGAGCGGTGAGGCCCTCTAGCATGGCTATTGGAGAGGCATGTGCATGTGTAGTCCTGTGAACAGTACATCATTTTATGTAGACCTTAATTTAGGACCATTCACTACTTGTTGGCTATTAGAGTTATTCTGATTGATACCTAGTGATTAAACTATATCATGAGTGCATTGTGCGTGCTTCTACGTCACGGCTCATGACTTGAGTTATTCGTGTATATTGTGCACTTGCACTTATCGTTGGCCTGTGCTTATATCTATGTATCATGGTATCGAATGTGAGCGTGACTTAAGATTGCACGTCTGCCGGTGTGTACCGATGTAAAGTGAAATACACAAGTATTCTAATTAATTTATGCTTACTTCCTAAAATGCCCGTAGGTGGTCGAGTATTTAGCTATTAACTATCTAGTTACATTGTTAGTACTAGTAGGTGGTACGTGCACTAGCGTGTACTGATGTGTTACACATGCTTTCTAGTGAGTATTTCTTGGCTCTACTATACAACTGAACTCCCACACTAAATAAATGGCATTTACTGTGATGTGGTGATGGGCATATTGCTACTGTTAGTTATTTAGTTTATACCTATATGAATCTACTACTTTAGATGTTCAACGGTTACTTATAGGTTGCTAACTATAAAGTGTTCACTTACTTCCTAATATTTAGCTATTAGTGTTTAACTATTAATTTTATAATTTTAATTTTAAGTTAGGTTATTTAGTGCTAACATGGGTGCGCATACTAATGTGTGCTAAATAATGGGGTTATGCTATGTTGTGGCGTGCCTTAGCTAGTATAAATCTATGCTTAGAATGCATCATAACTAAAGACTTGCACTAACAACGATAAAACAAAAGAAGGAACACGATTAAACTCGGCGAAGAACTTACTATAGAAGCGAATCGGCAAGACCGGAAGTTGGCTGAGGTTTGGATGATTCGATGTGATGGAGCTTGAGATAATGGTTCCAATGGCACCAAGATCACTGAAAACTTAGTTAAGGTGTAGCGGTGGTGAGACGAACAAGGTGTTCACGATGGACAACAGGAAATCTCCCCCGTGGACACGCTACTCGACATATGTCCACAGTTGTCGGGTGTGTGTGCAGGCGTGAAACAGGGGACAATCCTCGTGGTGATGTTGCCAGCTGGTCTGTGACTGAAAACTGGCAAAGGCTGCATGGACACATGGCTCAGCCTGTGTCCACGGCTTCTAGACACCTGTGTGTCCAGAATCGAGAAAAATCGTGTGAACACGTGGTTCGGCCTGTGTCCACGGCCCCTGGACACACGGGTGTCCAGAATCGGGGATTTATCCGTGGACACAGAGTTCTGCGACGTGTTCGTGGACACGTGAACATGTGAGCTGTGATCATGTCCGTGGACACGTGGACTATGACCGTGTCCGTGGACACGTGAACTGTGACGTGTCCGGGGACACGTGAAAGTGAAAGATCGGAGTTTTGTGAAAGTTCGGGGATTCGTGGACACATGAAAGTGAAAGTTCGTGGTTTTGTGGAAGTTCAGAGATTCGTGGACACGTGAGAATGGAAGTTCAGGGTTTTGTGAAAGTTCGGGGACTCGTGGACACGTGAAAATGAAAGTTCGGGGTTTTGTGGAAGTTCGGAGATTCGTAGACACGGGAAAGTTCGGGGTTTTCGTGGACACAGGAAAGTTCGGGGTTTTTGTGGACACAGAAAAGTTCGGGGTTTTCGTGGACACGGGATAATTCGGTGTTTTCGTGGACACGGGAAAGTTCGGGGTTTTCGTGGACACGGGAAAGTTCGGGGTTTTTGTGGACACGGGAAAGTTCGAGGTTTCCGTGGACACGTGGACACGTGAAAACTGTGACGTGTCCGTGGATACGTGGACACGGGAAAACTGTGACGTGTCCGTGGACACGTGAAAACTGTAACGTGTCCATGGATACGTGGACACGGGAAAACTATGACGTGTCCGTGGACACGAGAAAACTGTGACGTGCCCATGGACACGAGAAAACTGTGACGTGTCCGTGGATACGCGGACACGGGAAAACTATGACGTGTCCGTGGACATGGGAAAACTGTGACGTGCCCGTGGACACGTGGACACGGGAAAACTGTGACGTGTCCGTGGACACATGAAAACTGTGACGTGCCCGTGGACACGTGGACACGTGAAAACTGTGACGTGTCCGTGGATACGTGGACACGGGAAAACTGTGACGTGTCCGTGGACACGTGAAAACTGTGAGGTGTCCGTGGATACGTGGACACGGGAAAACTGTGACGTGTCCCGGGACACGTGAAAACTGTGACGTGTCCGTGGATACGTGGACATGGAAAAACTATGACGTGTCCGTGGACACGGGAGAATATCAGTGCTCGTGTCTTTGTCTGTGGACACGTGGTCAATGCTGTAATTACCAGAAATGAGTAAGGGTCTTGATGTAAAAACGAATAAGACGATACCGTAACTAACATGAAATTGGGGAGCTTTCTGTAAAGGGGTCATTACCATATGAAATGCGGCAAGGACTGATATGCGAGAAAATTGGACTTCCAGTGGCTTCTCAGAAAACATCAGAGGAATCCTTGCCACTGCATATCAGTTAAATATAGATTTCAAAGAAGACTAGGGGCATTTTTGAAAAAGGGCTTTACTGGATCGGGTGGCTTGTTACCGTGAGCTGTGGACTGGTGGCCAGGGTCCGGTCCACGCCGTGGTCCTCACCGGCGGCCAGGCGGCTGACCGGCCGGTGGGCCTCGAGCCCCAGGCGACGAAGCACAAGGGCGGCGCCGGGGAGCTTCCTGGGGGTGCTACAGGGCTGGGAAGGCACGGCAGCGCGCTGGCGACGGGCAGAGGCGACGCTTAGCGGCATTGCGCGACGCCCGGGTAGTGGCGGCGTTGGGGAGCTCGTGATTCCGATGGAGAAGCAGGTGAGCTGCGTGCTGAAGCTTCTCAATGGCTCGGAGGGGGCAGGGAGACGCCGTGTCATACCGTCGACAGAGAGTGGGCAGCGTACCATAGCAGAGCGCGGTGCCGGCGGCCCGTAGGGTCAGAGACGGCTTGAGGCGGACTGGGAATGGTGGAGGAGCGTTCTGCGGTGCCGAGTGAGTCACCTGGAGGTGAAATCGGTGTTCAACGCCGGCGAATTTCCGGCGGCGACCGGCTCGACAAGCAGGGGCGGCCGAACGGGAATGGGGAAATTGAAGTCCGATTAGGTGGTGGTGAAGGTCGAGACTTGCGTGAAAGTGTGAGGGCGACCCGGTGGTCCTCGCTGCAACCTCGGCTGGGCCGGGGAGGCGGCAGTGGAGGCCGATGGCGGAGGATGTCCGGTGTCGTGGTGGCGCGCGCGTCGCGGAGGTGGCCAACGCTAGCGCACACACGGGACGGGGACAGCTCAACAGGTTGGGGAATCGGAAGATGGGGTCGCGATGGTGCTTTTGGGGCAGGAGTTGGCCGGAGCAGAGCTTCATTGGCTGCAAATCGACGGCGTCGACGGAGGAGGCCAGTGACAGAGCGGCATTTGCGGTGGTGCGTGTTACGGCGCTGTTGCTGTCAGGGAGACGGGGAACTGGGCAGGCGACGTGCGGCGCGTGGCACTGGGAGGGCGGCGGAGAGCTCTTATGCCGCGCATGGCAGGACGCGTGGCGCCTCGCGTGCTGGTGTGCTGGCCAGGCGCGCTGAGGAAGAAGACAGAGGAAAGGGAGAAGGTCGCTGGCAAGTGGGCCCGCCGGATTTTTTCCATTTTCAGATTTCTTCGGAATTTCAGCAGCAGCCTCTATTTTTCCTTCAAAAGGTCAACTTGCCGAGCTGTGATAAACGTGAAATTTTGCAGGGTTGAAGTACCTTTTAAGATGAACAACTTTCGTTTTAGGATTATCTTCAAATTCTGAATAGATTTTATCCTATGAAATTTGGAGTATAAATGGCTATTTGAATGGAGTAAATTAATTTGAATGAAGTAAATAAGTTTCAAGGGAATTAAGCGGGTTTGGAATTCAAGGAATTCGATTAGACATGAATTCACAAGTATTGGGTTCGAAGGAGTTGAATGAATTTTAATTTCAGAGAAATTTGTCGGATTTAGAATTTAAAGGATTGAAATAAGTTTGAAATTCAAAAGAACACAAGAAAATAAACAGAAAGAAAAAAAAGAAAACAAAAAGGGGTCAAACACTCGACACACCTCAAATTTTAATATTTTGAAATCTTCAATTTAGATAAGTTTTAATTTAGTGAGGTTTTCACCTTTTGAAATAGGAAAGAAAAGAAAAGGTGGGAAGTGAAAAGAAAATAGTTAGAGTGAAAGTTAGAAAAATAATTTGAATTACGTATTTTTAGACTTTTCTTAAGATTCGGGATGTCACATCGAGCTTCGCGTCCTTCTAGAGATCGACGAAAACCTATGAGTTCCGCCGGCGACGAGGAGCGTCGCAGTCCCTTTGTGACTCCACGCGATGTCCAGACACCTGTGAAATTATTATTAGAAAGAAGGGAACAACGTCCCAGTGAGAAACCCGAGTTCGATGGCAGCCGCGTTCGCACACACAGCCGCTGGCCAACCGAGCTCACGCTCGTTCTCGATGGGCAAACATGTTTTGTATCATGGCCGCAGGGAGAATGACGGTTGGCCTGATGAAGCTTTCATCGTTTCCTTGCATGACTACTTTCTTTCTTTGATACGGTGTACGGATGTTGTGGTCGAGAAGCTCGTAGTCAGGGGTGGAGCGAGAAAATAAGATTAAGGGGGACCGATCAGTAATATATTCATACTAAGGGGGGCCAATTGAAATTTCATATATCAAAATCTATGGTGAAAAACAATGATTACACCATTGTTTTCCTGTAGCATTTTTTTTTGGAGAAACTCTACACCTACGTACAGAACTTACGAAATTCATACGTAGTCTCTCACAGATGTCCTCCTAATCTCTGCAACCGTTTCTTTGTTGCCTCTCACAGTTCGTAGGAAATTCGAAAGTTTTGTTCGTAGACGTAGCATCGCTCTTTTTTATTTTGGGGGGGGGGGGGGGGGGG
>BCLH01003898.1:1353-20221 GCA_001602315.1 Zoysia pacifica
GAAAATAATGAGCTGAAATTGTTATCTTCAAACACTGTGGGTTATATTGAATATGATTCTTTTTGTGAGCTTGCTACAGTGGAGAGGATGATATTTTCGAAACCTGATTTTTATGTTACACTAGAACCAATTTTATGTTATAGGCAATTATGATTCTAAAGGTGTCTTTATGGTGCATAAAGTTTATATTTGCTCGAATTTGAAGTTCTCTTGTATGATAAAAATAAATGACAAATTAGATGATGGAAATACAAAATATCATGCCATGACATGTTTGTCTAGTTTTTCTAAGACAACGCGCTTTATAGCTTCCTATAAGAATGATAATGATGCTGATCATGCGGATTATTTCAAAAATATATTTTGGCAAAAAGTTGATCATGCTGATTTTTATGATCAAAATACTACATATGATGCTTTAGTGTGCATCGATGCCTTGTTTGCATCTCGTAATCTTTCTAGCTATTTGTGCGCTCCTGTTACTAACTATTTGCAGAAGTATCATGATACCCAAGGAAGCAAGCCAAGGACTGCTTTCCATTAAGAAGGGGAGAATAATGAGATTATAAGGATCTTTGAGCCACCAAGTGATTGCATTCAAATACCCCCGTGGCCACCACCTTTTCATGCAGGTTGCAGGGCATCGTGGAGTTGGGGTCTCAACAATGAACTTGAGTCGAGGACGACTCCAAAACAAAAAGGGGAGAATGATGAGGACATCTCTCCTTTAGATATACACAAGACTACTCAAATTAGTATTGATGAAACTCACGCACGACAATTGAGATTAGAGGTGAGCTCATTCCTAAACACAAGTCTTCTTTCCATTGAGAATAGATTGCTACCTAATAACTTTATCATGATTAGGAACTGTTGACGCCGAAATCGGGTTAGGGACATCAGACCACACGCACGTCCGTGTGCAGAAACGTCGACGTTTCTTCAATGCCGGATTTGAGCAGCACCTAGAAAACCCACCTCGGGAGGTACCTCGTCGGAGGAGGATCTTCTTTGGGTTGATTTGGACTCGGTCAGACCAGCCGGATCGCCTTCACACATTGCCGAGACAGGAGAAGAACGGAATTGGGGTCAAGTAAGGGGATTAGAGTTTGGAGGGCTAAACAACGTAAAGGCAAGTTTGTAGAGTCGATTGGGATACCCCTCAATCGGCTTGAGGCCTCTTTTTATAGAGGTGGGGTGGTCTTACCCCGAAAAGATTCAGATCCTATAATTTAGGAAGGAAATAACAACCGTAACCGCCATCACGAGACACTCCGGCACATTGCCAGATACTTCGGTCACCGAACACTCCGGTACAATACCGAACAGTCTGTCGTGTAAAATCTGAAACCCAAGAGGGCTTGCCGAACAGTCCAACAACCTGCCAGACACTCCGATGGGCAACTAGCTCCAACCCGAGAAGGCTTGCCGAACTCTCCGGCAACATGCCGAACACTCTGGTGGGCAACTAGCCCGAACCCAAGAAGGCGTGCCGGACCATCCGGCAACGTACCAGACAGTCCGGTGAGTGAAAAGGCCCAAACTCGAGAAGGTTTGTCGAAGACTCCGGCAGCGCTAAATTTTGGGTGTCAACACATGCCCCCTGCTTTTTGGTGAAGCTCCTACACCACAAAGCATTCTTAAGCACCCAAAAACATCTAAGGGCGATGGTTCTTCAACTCATCGGCCATGTTACAAGTTTTAGCAATGATATTCATTATATCGGCTAATTCTCTTTCAAGCGTTTTGCCATACACTCGGGTAATATTTCTTCAAATACTGGCCGTTAAGAGCTTTATGCAACGGTACTTCGTGCAAGTTCTCTACCATGTAGGCATTTCCGACTATGACTCCCGTTATTCTATATGGTCCCTCCCAACTAGGAGACCGCTTTCCGAACTTGTTACTCTTTGAACTAGTGGGCAGAATTGTTTTCCAAACTAATTCGCCCACCTGAAAGGTCTTGATTTTCACTTTCTTATTGTAAGTCCTAGCAACTCTTGCTTTGTCTTTCTCAATCTCTTTTAAGGCATTTAATCGTTTATCGGTCACTTCATCAAAATTATCTAACATTACCGCACTATACTCATCGGTGGATAAATCATTCTATTTAGCTAGTCTTAGAGCTCCTAGATTTATCTCGACGGGTAAAACGGCCTCTTGTCCATACACAAGCTCATAGGGTGTTACTTTAGTCGCCCCATGCCTAGATATCTGATGAGCCCATATAGCTTTTGATAAGACTTCATGCCACCTCTTGGGGTGATCTTCTATCTTTTTTTTTATAAGCTTGATCAATGTTTAATTATTAGACTCGGCTTGACCATTGGCCTGAGCGTAATATGGAGAAGAATTGAGCAACTTAATCCCATAGGATTCGGCAAACTCACGAACATGACCCGATGTGAATGAAGTACCTTGATCCCTGGTTAAAGTTTGCGGTATGCCGAATCTATGAATAATATGATTAGTTATGAACTCAATTACCTCTTTATGCGTCATGTTCTTGAGGGCAGTTGCTTTGATCCACTTGATGAAGTAATCTGTTGCCACCAACATGAAGCAGTGTCCTTTTGAGGATGGAAGATGTATTTGTCCCACAAAATTTAGTCCCCAACCACGAAATGGCCAAGGTTTGATGATGGGGTTCATCATAGCAACGGGTGCTAATTGAATATTCCCGAATCTTTGACACTCTTCACACCCTTTGTAGTAGCGGTAACAAGCGGCAATCATAGTGGGCCAATAGAATCCAGCTCTTCTTAATAGCCACTTCATTTTAGGAGCCGATTGATGCGTATCACAAATACCTTCATGAATCTCCCCCATAGCCACTTCGGCCTCTTCATCACCTAGGCACTTTAAAAGCAAATGATCATTCTACCTTTTGTGTTGGATAACGGATGTATGACATTATGGGAGATCTCCAATCTAACGATTCGGCAGTGTCATTATTTGCTTTACTAATAGCCAAATTTTCTAATTCTAGCACCTCGTGCATCGGTTTTGTAATAATAGAGAATTTCCCTTTGCTAACATTGTAATCCGATGCTTGTTGTGCTAAATCATTGGATCTACTGTTTTCTAGCCTAGGAACATAGTATATGTAAATTTCATCCATCCTTCTAATGATGTCTAAGCATTTGTCTAAGATGGCATTCAATGATCCGTCTAAGAACTGAAAATTTCCAAAAATTTGTTGCACTACTAATAACGAATCACCGAGCGCATCTACATGTTTAACCCCACGGATTCTAACATCTGTAAACCGAACAACAATGCTTTGTATTTTGCTTGATTGTTAGGGCAATTATATTCTAATCGGTTCGAGAATTTGAAGTGTGCATCATGAGGAGAAACAAAAACTACACCAACACCTTGACCCTCTTTACAAACCGATCCATCAAAATACAACCTCTAAGGGGTGAAAGTAACATAAGCAATATCAAGATCATGCTTTAAACCAATCCGATGTTCAACAATAATATTAGCAACAATCTAGCATTTCATGGATTTTAATGATTCAAAAGCCTAGTCGTATTCAATTAAAGCATATGCCCATTTATCGAGTCTACCACTAGATATCGGTCTATGCAACATATGTTTGATAACATCGGTTTGACAAGCAACTACGCAAGTACTAGATAACAACTAATGTCTCAACATAGTGCAAGCATAATAAAAGGAAAAACATAGTTTTTCGAAAGGAGCGTACCTTGTTTCCGCATCCACCAACCGTCGGCTCATGTATGTGATCACATACTCTCTTCCTTCGGTTTCTTGTGTCAAAACAGCCCCAATTACATCATCCACGGCCGCTACATATAAGCGAAAAGAAGCCCCTCTTCTAGGCGCCCTAAGAACCGGAGGTGATGACAAGTATTTTTTGATTTGTTTCAAAGGCTTCTTGTTGTTCTGCCCCCCAAGTGAACTCGGTCTCATTTTTCAACCGAAGAAGAATAGGAGTGAATGCATTAATCTTTCTCGACAAGTTGGACATAAACCTCCACAAGTAATTTATTTTACCTAAGAATTTCTGCACATCTCCCTTTCACGTAGGTGCCTGCACTTTTTGTATAGCCTCTATTTTCTTAGGATCAATTTCTATGCCATTCTCATGAATAATAAAACCTAAGAACTTCCCTGCCGATACACCAAAAACGCATTTGAGAGGATTCATTTTCAAACCAAATCGACACATACGCTCCAAGGCAAGACGTAAATCGGCCAAGTGCGGATCCAAAGCGTCCGATTAATCACCACATCATCAATATAAACTTCTATGATGACACCAAGCAAATCATGAAAGATAAAATTCATAGCCCTTTGATAAGTGGCGCCCGTATTTTTCAACCCAAAAGTCATAACTACCCATTCAAATAGATCGACAAACCCAGAACATCTAAATGCAGTCTTAGACATATCATCTTTGGCCATAAAAATCTAATTATAACCCACATTACCATCAAGAAAATAATCACTTTATGGCCTAAAGCATCATTAATTAGCATGTCGGCTATAGGCATGGGATACTCATCTTTAGGAGTGGCTCTATTCAAATTTTTGAAATCAATGCAAACTCTTATCTTACTGGTGTTCTTCTTTTCCACCAGCACGATGTTGGATATCCACTCTGCATACCTGCAAGGTCTTATAAAATTTGCCTCAAGTAATCGATTTACCACTTCTTTAATTCGATTATACATATCCGGATTAAACCTCCTCATCGGTTGCTTAAAAGGCCTAAAACCAGATTTGATAGGGAGCTGATGTTCTACAAGCTCACGGCTCAAACCCAGCATTTCATTGTAAGACCATGCGAAGCAATCTATATATTCTTTCAAAAGCTCAATTAACTTTTCCTTATAATCAGCTTTTAGAATTTTGTTCACAAATGAAAGCTTTGGTTTCTCATCGTCACCAAGATTCACCTCTTCAAGAGGATTGACCGATGTAAAGCCCTGTCCTAGTTTTTCCATGTCTTCTATTTCTTCTATAGTCTCGCACATATCGTTCACATTAGCCCGATAGTGTTCAACCCTTCTTTGCAACCAATCTAGATTAGACTCCATTGAATTCACATAATATGATTGAGCTGATTTTTCATCGGCTTTATTTTGACGGGTACAAATCTATCTTTAGTAACACTAAGAAAATTATAATTCGTCAAATCTAAACCCATTAAACACTTGACATTATTTTGTGGCAACAAAGTTGAATCGGTCATAGCAATGCAAGCCAATACATCTGCATGTACCATCTCTACATCATCACCAACCCATTGTATCAAGAATTGGTGCAAAGTAGATGGTACACATTTATTAGCATGTATCCAATCACGCCCCAAAATCAAACTACTCCCTCGAACATCGACAATAAAGAAAGCGGTAGCCACAGTCTTACTTCCAACGGTGAGCTCCTCGGAAGCAATCCCTTTAGCTTCAATAGGATCTTTTCCTCCCACACCGTTCAAAGTCATATTGGCTCGGATGAGTTCTTCATCGGCCTTGCCTAGCTTCTTAAACAAGGAATACGGCATTAGATTAATGATGGCGCTTCCATCTACAAGCATATGAGAAATCGGTGTACCATGAATATGCCTCTTTATGTAAAGGGGCTTCAAATGGTTGTCCGAATCTTTAGGTTTCTCAAAAATAGCATTTTTAGGACCAAAGTCAAACTGAGCCATAACTTCTTCTTCTTTTACTATAGAATAGTCGAAAAGAGACAAGTAAATAGTGTTAACATCCATACCTTCCCGAGGCAGTGTTGGCTCATAGTCTAGAAGATCATCATCATCAAATTCGGACATGTCGATGTCCCTCATAGGCGTGGGCACGGTGACTTCCTTCACGGGCGCAGCATCGGCTTGGTTTGGTGTTTCCGCCGATGTAGCTGACTCTTCCAATGGTGGTGAAGTTGGAAGTTCGAGCTTCTTCACCCTCCATTGTTTACTTTGAGGGACCATTGGCTTGACTTCGTTGAATACTTTGTCCCTCTCTTTTTCAGCTTCTTGCCCTCGCATCTCTCGTAAGCATAGTCGCTGTAGCTTTCTCTTTTGAGTTCGTGTCAAGCCGGAGGGACACCACCTCGGCTTCGTGATCATGAGAAGCTTTATACATTGGATCATTCATCGTGATCGGTCCATTGAAGACTCCACCAATCTTAACCTTGGTTGTGCCGATTTTCACAACACCTCCGGATGCATTTTTCTGATTTACAAAAGTTTGAGGAGTATGCTCATTACCTTGCTTGACACGCCACTCTTGTTTTGGGACGGTTGCAAAGACACCTTTGTTTGTATTGCTCGGCAGAGGTTCGGGCCGTTCGTTATCACATTCGGTGAGCCTTGTGAAAGCGTTCCTTTTGGGTGCGCCCCACCCCAGATGAAACAGAGGGTATTGCATTGGTGGAATAGGCATCCACGGTCCCATATGTGGATTCCACATCGGAACCGAAGGATAAGGCATAGGAACATACCATGGGGGAGGCAAACCGAACATAGGTGGAGGAGTAATAGGCATAGCCGTGTTCGGTCTCACCTCTTTTCTTGGAAGCTCATCACCATGAGGAGATCTTGGTCGCTTGACTGACCGATTCCCCGAATTGGTCTTTTCATGCTTGTACTTTTCTATGAGGCGGTCAAGTGTACCTCGAAAGTTGTCTTCCTTTTCTTGACCTTGCTCTCATTCACCTTCCACTTGCCCACTTCAGTATTTTTTGGTTTGATCATTTTGGGCTATGGAGTTTGCCCCTCAGGTCTCGAGCCTCTAATAGTAACTTTGATGGATTCATTACCATCGGGAGATTTCTCTAGCACCACTTTTCTAGAAGTGACCGTGCCACTTGAAGGAGTGGCTCTTTCTTCTCCAACGATGACATTCTTCCCTTTTGTTGTATAGGCTTGATGTGACCGAATCAACACCTTAGGGTTGAGATCCAAAGTATTAATTGGGAACGGTTGTTTATCTATTTGCATTTTTTTGAGACTCAATCGTTCTTCATTAATGGCCGATTGGACCTGTCGACGGAAAACATTGCAATCATTAGTAGCATGAGAATATGAATTGTGCCATTTACAATATGCTCTACGCTTTATTTTATCCGCCGGTGGCAATGTATAAGACAACTTAATGTACTCATCTTTATGCAGCTCATCAAATATTCTATCATATTTGGCTACATTAAAGGTGTATTTCACATCATCTTTCCGATTCTTATGAACAGGTTTGAGCGCATCACACGCTAAAGATTTACTCTTAGATGGCCAATTAAATTCAGCAGAAGGTATATCATTAGACTCATCATCGGTACTCTCCGAATCATATTCAACAACCTGAACATTGTGCTTAATTTTATTATCATATTTTGACTCTTTGCTTCGGCTCTCTTGTGCCGAAGCCTTTTGTTGGAGTTGTGTGAGAGTAATAAAATCATAACCTTCCAACTTTTCTCTAAGATGACACCGCAAACCATTAAAAGCTAAATCGGTCAAAAAAATTTCAGAAATTGTCACATTAAAGCACCGGTTCTTTATGTCTCTAAACCGTCGAATAAAACTAGCAACCGTCTCGTCTTTCCCTTGTCTAGCCGATGTTAAATGTGACAATTTTAATTCATTATCTCTGGAATAAAAGTGGTCATGGAATTTGCATTCCAAGAATTTCCACGTGCAAATAGAATCCGGAGGCAAAGATGAAAACCACGAAAATGCAGTTCTGGTTAATGACAAAGAGAAAAGCCTAATTTTCAGAGCATCAACGTTATTAGCTTCTCCTAGTTGAGCGGTGTATTGACTAATGTGGTCCCAAGTTGTCTTATTGTCTTCATTGCTAAATTTTACAAAATTTAGGACATGCCAACCATTAGGGTAAGAGACCGAATCAAAGGTTGAAAGGTATGGTTTTTTATAAATTCGGTCTCTACCTTTTAAATTAACTCCTAGCGTGTCTCGGAATTGCTTAGTCAAATCCTCCTTAAAATTTGCAAGACGCTCTTCTATGTTTGTGGGGTTTCTATCAAGGTTTGCTTGAGCGCTACCTCCCGCCACATTAAACTTTTCATTATATATTGAATTATGAGAAGTCCCCATACCGCTTGGTGGAATATGTGCTGTACTATACGCGGCGGTACGGTATGGAGCAACAAAGTTGGACACCTCACTCAATCGGCTAGTAGCCGGATTGGGAATGCTATCAATCAGTTCTACATTAGTAGGAGGCACTGCTAGAGCGTTAGTTTGCACACCGTTTTGGAAACCCGATTACCCACTAAATGAATTCAATGGCATACCGTATCAAGGTTTTTCAATGTTAGACACACTAGGCATCACCATGTTCTTCAATGAGATCTCAAAAGACATGATGTGTAGAAGATGATTCGTTTGCACAACCGAAACCTTTCCTCCCCAGCAGAGTTGCCAAAAGGTGTGTTGATGCCGAAATCGGGTTCAGGACAGCACACCACATGCACGTCCGTGTGAGGAAATGCCGATGTTTCTTCAACACCGAATTTGAGCAGAGCACCTAGAAAAGCCACCTCGGGAGGGACCCCGTCGGAGGAGGATCTTCTTAGGAATGATGCTCGGCCAGGCCAGCCGGATCGCCTTCACACGTCACCAGGACAGGAGAAGAATGGAATTGGGGTCGAGTAAGGGGAAGAGGGTTTAGAAAGGTAAAAATGTAAAGAAAAGTTTGTAGAGTCGATTGGGATACCCCTCCATCAGCCTAAGGCCTCTTTTTATAAAGGTGGGGTGGTCTTACCCTGAAAAGGTTCGGATCCTATAAATTAGGAAGGAAATAACAACCGTAACCGTCATCACCGGACACTCCAGCACATTGTCGGATACTCCGGTCACTGGACACTCTGGTACAATACCGGATAGTCCGTCGTGTAAAATTTGAAACCCGAGAGGGCTTGCCGGACAATCCGACAACCTGTCGGATACTATGGTGGGCAAGTAGCCCAACCCAAGAAGGCTTGTCGGACTATCCGAGAACATGCCAGACCCTCCGGTGGGCAACTAGCCCCAACACGAGAAGGCTTGCCAGACCCTCCAGCAAAGTACCGGACGGTCCAGTTGGCGAAAAGGCCCAAACCCGAGAAGGCTTGTCGGAGATTCAGGCATTGCGCCGGACATCCGGCAGTGCTAATTTTTGGGTGTCAACAGGAACATTGGTGAGAGTTAAAGAAAGCATGAAGAAGGAGTTGAAGATGCTCAAAATCAGAACTGCACGTTTGACCCCGGAGGAGATCCAACAACTCGGGTTCGTGTGTGACTCACACTCCAAGAGTAGCCTGAACTAAAATGGATGCCCCGATCTCATACGAGCTCTATTTTAGATGTTCTAGATATGTATAGAAAGCAAAGGAGATAAGCTTTCCAACAGATCTAATCTTGTGCAAAAATACTTCATAGATCTCCAGGAACCACTGAAACAAGGTGACGTCCAGAAACTGCCCTGGTGCTGCAATACTATCTTTTGGCCTTTGAAGATAGGTTTTGATTAGTTTTCAACTATTATAAACAGTTTTGTCGTTCGACAGTTTGTTGGTTTTTCAATTTTGTGATTTTATTCAAATTGAGTAGCGTTCTTTCTTGTTTTTACTTGTGTTCTTCGATTTGCAGGCTAGGATTAGCCTTTTTGGCGAGGTCAATCGTGTGTGCACGGTTGATAACCAGAGAAGAAGTGGTGCTGTGATTGCAGGGTTTGAATCGTGTTAATTTGAAGCTGGATCAATTGTGTGTTACATCTCCACTAAATCGAGAGTTACCATGACCTGACGGAAGATCAGAAACCACGGACACAACAACAACCATACCATCCGGGTGGTAACAAGCTTCCCGCTCGGGTGACCATCAGCGGCAAGCATGTGGTCGATCGCATTGCCACATAGGCTATGGAGCTCAAGGGACACGACATCATCTACGTGCCTCGACAAGCTATCCAGTCTCAGACCCTCACCGACTTCATCGCCGAGTGGACTGAGGCTCAAGAACCGCCGACCCTCGCCGACTTCGAGCACTGGACGATGTTCTTCGACAGCTCCTGCAGGCTGAAGGGCTCGGGGACTGGCGTTATCCTAATCTCCCCGAAGGGTGATAAATTTTGGTATGTCTAGGAAATCCACTTCCCTGCATCCAATAATGCCGCCGAGTACGAAGCTTTGCTCCATGGTTTCCGAATGGCTATCACCCTCGGCGTCTGACGGCTCTATGTCAAGGGTGACTCTGAGCTCGTCGTTAACCAAGTTATGAAGATATCAAGCTGCCAAAACCTGAAAATGCAGGCCTACTGCTAGGAAGTTCGCAAGCTCAAAGACAAGTTCAACAGACTTGAGCTCCATCACGTTCTACGCCATGACAATGAAGCGGCTGATGCCCTGGCCCGGATGGCCTCGGGGCGGATCCGAGCCCCAACGACATTTTCCTCGAAGTCCTCTCCAAACCAACCATCAAGCTCAAAGACGATGCCACTGACCCTGAGGTCGAGGCGTCTGTCTACGAGCAAGTTCTGACCCTGGAGGCAAAAGTTATGGCCATTGTCCCCTACTGGTCCTAAAACATTTTTGCCTTCCTCCAAGACGACACTCTCTCGACCGACACCAACGAGGCCAGGCGGATCTCGCGCCAATCTAAAGCCTACGTCGTCATCGACAACGAGCTCTACAAGCGGAGCTCCAACGGCACTCTCTTATGCTGCATCCCTCAGGTGGAGGGCTTGCACCTCCTTGACGACATCCACTTAGGCATCTGTGGTCACCATGTCACCCCAAGGACCCTGTCGAGAAAATTTTCTGCCAAGGATTCTATTGGCCCACGGCAGTCTCTGACGCTGAGAAACTTGTCCGTTCGTGTCAAGGTTGCCAGTTCTACGCCCAACAGACGCATATGCCGGCTCAAGAGCTCCAGATGATCTCCAAATGGCCTTTTACGGTCTGGGGGCTTGACATCCTCGGGCCCTTCCGAAAAGCGCTCGGGGGCTATACCCATCTTTTCATCGCCATCGACAAGTTCACCAAGTGGATAGAGACCAAACCGGTGCCCAGCATCAGCTCTGGCTGAGTGGTCGATTTCTTTCATGACAGCATCTGTCGATTCGGGGTTCCTCACTCCATAATCACCGAAAACGGTACACAGTTTACTGGGCATTTATTTTAGGAATTTTGCGAGGAGTACCACATCCGGCTCGACTTCGCCTTCGTGGCCCACCTGAGGACCAACGGTCAGGTTGAGTGCGCTAACGGGATGGTGCTCTAAGGATTGAAGCCAAAGATCTACGACTCCCTTAGGCCCGCAGCCGAACGATGGGTCCACGAACCCCCATCTGTGTTGTGAGGTCTACAAACGACTCCCAATAGGACCATGGGGTTTACCCCCTTCTTCATGACCTTTGGAGCGGAAGCCATGCTGCCGATCGACCTCAACTACGATTCCCTGAGGGTCTGAGCCTACGATGAGGAAAGGTCGGAAGCAGCGTGGCAAGATGCCTTAGATCAACTGGACGAAGCGCGCGACGTCGCCATCCTACAGTCAGCGAAGTACCAGCAAGGCCTACGATGACTACACGCTCGGCACATCAAGGGTCAGGCCTTCAACGTCGGAGTTCTTGTGCCCAAGAGGGTCCAGACCAAGGCCGATCATCACAAGTTGTCTCCCCCTAGGAGGGACCTTATGTAATCAAGCGAGTCGTAAGGCCTGGTGCCTACAAGCTGGCTACTAAAGGCGGCAGGGAGCTAGCCCACGCCTGGAACATCAAGAATCTTCGTCGATTCTATGCATAATAAAATCAGCTAAGTTTTTTGTATACATCTCGTGCTCTTTTACTTGCTGTTTTGGACGATGAAGCACGGCCAGCCTGGACGCCCTTCGCTACCCGGGGCTACTGTCAGTGTCCCCACTCAAGGGTCGGATCGTCCGATCCGTTCGCTTTTTGTTCTAAGGTTACGTAACTCGGTTTTTCGTTCTAAGGCTCCGTGCCTCTTCTTCATTTCCTCGGGGCCCAACTCCCCGACCCGTGCCTAGTCCGTGGGTGACCCTCGAACGTGCTAATGTGAACTATGAGCATTCTCGTTTAAGTTTTCTTCGCGGCTAACGATTGAGGACCTGGTGTTAGTGATGCTCTGAGGCTGCATCGAGCCCAACACTCGACCCTACAAATTATATCCGACCCAGTCGATCGATCAACACCCAACGGATCACGAAAAACATTAGGTGCAAAACACTCGCCACAGCGCAAAAAGGGTCGGAAACATCATTTTTCATAACAATGAACACAAAAGTTCACTGTTGTTGAAACAAACATTACAGCAAATCTGAACTAAGGGGTGCAATCACGAGCGAGGAGGCAGCTGCCCTAACCGCTCCCAGAGGAAGTTCAGCTTCTGGTAGCCGGCCATGATCTCCTGAGCCCGGGGCCTCACTTCTTTGTGCAGCTTCAGCATCTCCACCCCCTGACGTCCCCGCGGTGAACGCCTCAGAGATGCGCCCGAGGTCAGCGTCGGGGTAGTGCGAGCGGGTCTGCGCCAAGGTCCACATAGCTCCGTCTTCCCGCGCGACCATCAACTCGGAGCTGATGAGCCTCGGCAGCAATTGCAACACTCGGACCGCGTGATCCGTGTCTGTGGCGATGGTGCCCTCGCGCGCGTCAGTGAAGACTTGACGCAGCAAGGAGCAGACACCCCCCGCAACGTCCTGAACTCACCGATGGCACCTGCACCGAATATAACACTAAGGGACCGACCACTGCAACTCGACGAGCAAAGTAAGTTACACTTACCATCCCGATCCTTCATGGCAACCTTGGTCGCAGCATGGGCCTCCGCCAATTCTTGCTAGAGTTGGGCCACCGTCGCCTTGTTGACTTCTCACTCCTGTGCTAAGGCGGCGGCGGACGCAGTTCCGCCAATTCCACCGAGAACTTCTCAACCTCCCCTCGTCCACCACGCGAAGCGAGTCCGCGGCGTCTTGACTCTCCCAAGCGAGGCGGCAGAGCTCCTCAGACCGAGCGAGGGCGCCCTCGATAGACTCGCGGGCTCCTTCAGCAGAGTGCTTCTGGTTTCGGAGGTCCTCCATCTCCGCGGCGTGCCGGTCAGCCTGTTGCTTGAGCTCTACGTATAGCAATGAAGCTCAAGATGTCTACCGACTGTCAGGACAAAAGGATAGGAAGGTAAGATACTTATGCACGACCGCGGATTTGGCAGACGCAAGCTCCTTGGAGAGCCTGGACTTCTCCGCAGGCTCTCGGGCGATCTCTCTCTAGGCCTCCATGCCTTGTTCGAAAGAGATCTTGGAATTCAACTCAGCTGCCTCGGCAACGCGGTGTTGCTCGGCGGCGACCCTCCTAACCTCGTCAAGATCGGCAAGGGTCTTCGCCAACTCCTCACACAGGGCGTCGACCTCGGCTTGAAGGGGCTCCTGCAAAGGGCAGCCTGCCGCCCGACGAAGAGTCTCCTGCGAAGAACTCTCTACTCAGCATCGCAACCAACTAAGGTTCGTAAACAAAAATTCAACAAAACTATGACTCACCCTGCACTGCCGTGTGTAGGGATCCCAGAAGATGTCTCGGCACTCGGACAGGTAATCCAACGCGCCCTTGAGGCGTGGAAGAACCTCGACGATGAGCCAACTCGCCTCCGTCACCTGACCATCGAGGTGGGACCAAGCCTCTCTGACCGCCTCGTCCGTAATCGCGGGGGTCGGAGAGTGCACCCTCTGTTCTCCTGCAGTGGGGGCAGCATCAACTCTCTCGCTCCCCAACAGGGGGCTACGTGGACTCCTTCAACACTACCAAAGCCGAGGCCGGCATCTATGCCTCTGACTCCTCCACGGCTTGGGGTAGTGTCGGCTCCCCCGACTCCTCTGTGGCGTGAGCCAGAGACTGCGCCGTCAACCCCTCTGCAGTAGGGAGCGGCGTCTGCACTCTCGCCTCGTCGACGACTTGCGGCGGCGGCTCCTTCGACTCTGCAGCGGAAAGCGGAGTTGGTCCCCCTCGGCTCCTCGACGTCGGGGAGCGGCCCCGACTCCACGATCTCCCTGACATCAAAGCTCGGGGGCTGCTCTTCACCCTCCTCGGCACTCGCGGCCGAAGGGGGCGAAGTCTCTTCCTCACCCGCCTCCTCCTCCCTCTCCTCAAGAATTGGGTCCGAGGGCAGCGGTGGCTTAACCTCACTGACCCCGTGCTAGTCACGGAGCGTGTCGAGCCCACGGCCGTGGTCTCCCCTTGGACTCGGAAGCTGACGAATAGGCCCGCGCCACAGCCTCGGAGAGCTGCAAAGGCAAACAGCCAAATCACGACACCACTAACGGTAAGACGAACTTTGATAATTCAACTAAAAGCGCAGGGACTTACGCTCTCGACACTCGGATCAGGAATGGGAGGCTCCGAGTCGACCGGTGAGCCGACGCTCAGTCCCGTGGTGGCAGCGTAGGGGACGTCGGGGTTGGCGGAGATCTCGGCCTCCTGCTCCTCCGTCCTCACCCTCTTCGGAGAGGGCTCAAACGCGTCATCATGCTCTGACGTCGTGGACGCTCGTTTAGCGGCAGTCGTCCGAAGAGTCAGAGTCTTCCACGGTGACGACTGTGGGCGGCCCCGTGATCCCTCTTCCTCTCCCACTCCTTCGCGGTCGCGGTGGCATCCTCAGCAAGTTCGCCCCAACCGCGCTCGGAGCGGTCGGACCAGCCGCCATGGCCGGTACAGTTGCCGGACTCGGGACCGCAACCGGCTCCACCGGCGCGGGTGAAGGGGGAATGCCCTCCTGAACGACCACAAACAAAGACCAACCTAAGCCTACGACGACTTTGCATAGGTGGTGATCTATTCTTTATTGATCCTCCGTCAGAGAATAAATCTCGATAGAAATACATCGGAGGAGGTAGCGTCCATGAATACCATGGGAAATAAGAATAACTATTGTAAGATCCCCACGTTTGAAACATGGATGGTTCATAAAATGGAAACAGCATTGATATACGAGATTTATTCCATTGCTGATTCCTATGGGTGTTGGAATTGGATTCTTTTGCATACAACTTTTATTATATCAATTAGCATTTTTGGTATTCTTGTCTTTTTTAGCACGAAGTTCTTCAAACTTCGACCTTCTATTCTGATGCTTATTCTGACATCTAGGTTCAATAATTTTCCAAACATCAATCTCGAGGTTTTTGGGCTTCAACATCTTTGATTGTTTCTTATTCTCATTATTTTGCAGAAAAAATCGGTTGGATTGGTCGCAAAACCAATTGGACCGATCTGTGCACTATTGTATTGCCCCCCTAGTGTAGTAGCAGATGAATCTTCTACACTCATATTGGATTCAACTTGCGATAGCCGAGTTGGAGTTTTCTCCACTTGGCCAACAATATTAATAGTTGGCCTCTGATCGTAAGAATTAATAATAAGATCCATATCGATATTAATCAGCTTCTCAATAGCCGATTCAAGGTTAGAGTTTACCTTTTTAGTAGATGGATCATTGATTCGCTCGATGTTGCTTTGTAAATCCTTGTTGAAGCACGCTAAGAAATCATGGAGTTCTTGATCATCTAGCGCCTTAATTCCTTCGTTTCTCTCCAACCCTCCGACATTCTATGAACGCCTTCCGGGCTTTTTCGGGAATATCATTAAATTTCACCGAGAAGATGTACTCCCATTGTCTTCGAAGCTCATAATTAGAGAAGATTGATCCAGCTTTGATAACGTAAACCTTCTTCCTATCAGAGTCACAAAAAAGTGTGTTGACTCCGAAAAGATCCCGTTAACACACCACGCGCACGTTCGTGTGCGCAACGACGGGTTCGCCTGGTCACGATCACAACGGCACTTGAGATATCAAGCTCGGGAGGGATCCCATCAGAGCAAGATATTCCTAGGTTTGATCCGGGCTCAACAGGCTAGCCAGATCGTCTTTATTTGTCGCTGGGATGAAGGAAAAACAGAAACGAGGGTTTGGAAGAGAGATATGATGAAAGAGATAAAAGTAAAGATGATGCGGGCATCACTCTTTTAGATACACATAAGACTACTCAAATTAGTATTGATTAAACTCACGCACGACAGTTGAGATTAGAGATGAGCGCGTTCCTAAATATATATCTTCCTTTGTTTGACAATAGATTGCTACCTAATAACTTTATTATAATTAAGAACATTATAGAGGGTCAAGAGAAGCATAAACAAGAACTTGGAGATGCTCAAGATCAGCAACACACGTTTGACCCCGGAGGAGATCCAAACAACTCAGGTTCGAGTCTGACTCAGACTCTAAGAGCAATCTGTACTAAAACAGATGCCTCGATTGCATATGAGCTCCGCTTTAGACGTTCTAGATATAGATGAAAAGCTAAGAAGATAACCTTTCTAATGGCACTCATCTTATCTCCAAATTCGACCGGAGTCAGTGGGAATCATTAAAACAAAATGTCGTCCAAAAACTACCTTGCTGCTACGACACTATCTTTTGGCATTTGCGCCGTGTATCTTTTCTAGGCACATTAGTCTTAGGGTTTGTCTCTAAGGTCATCTTAAACTCTATATAATTAGTAGTCACCATCATTAGGGTTAGGTTTTGATTAGTTTTCATCTGTTATCAAACAGTTTCGCCGCTTGATGGTTTGTTGGATTTCTAACTTCGTGATTTAATTTTGATTTCGCAATTGAGTTGCGTTCTTCTTTGTTCTTGCTTGTGTTCTTCGATTCGCAAGCTGGGATTAATCTTCTTGACGAGGTCAATCATGTGTGCACGGTTGATAACCAGAGAAGAAGTGATGCCACGATTGTGGGGTTTGAATCGTGTTGATTTGAGGCTGGATCGATTGTATGTCGTATCTCTACCGAATCGAGTGTTACCACGACTTGATAAAAAATCAAGAACCATGAACACATCAAATTGGTAATCAGAGCTTTAGGTGTACCGTCAGGTTCACATCTATCCTTGTTTATTTTGCATTCATCCTATTGTACATAGAAAAGCCGCAACACAAAAAAAATAGTAGATTGTTAGGTGTTTCCCTGTCCAAGCCGTGTTTAGGCTTTGCATAATTTTATTTCAGTGTCCGTAGTGTTGAGTTTGTACCCTCAGTTTATGTTTTGGTTACTGAATTTCGTGATCTTTTTGTATCCAGTTGTTTTCCTTCATCGTTCATCCACATCGTGTTCAGATTTGTTATTGTGTCACATTTGTTAATTGTTTCTTTTACATTAAAATTTTATCCCACCCACCCACCCCATATTTCAATCACAACGGGATCAATCCTTCATAGATCCACCTCTCCATATTTATTCGCTGCTCAATCATCCATAAAAACGTCTAAAAAATTCGCATCCAATTTGAAATCTGAATCTATTTTTAGCCTTCCAAAAAAAATTCTAATTCGGAGATCTATCATTAAAATAGTCATAACTTTTGTTTCTGAACTCTAATTAGACATATAAGTACTTTTCAAAAATCTATAGAAAATATCCTATCCTCTAACAATCCTAGATTCAACAAATTCAGATAAGAAGTTTATGTTTTCGCGCTCTGAAGTTTTAGCACATATTTAACAGAAATTCAAGATTTTCTTCAGGCCACATCTTTCATCATATTGATCTAAAATTTGATCGTGTATCATCTTTTGTACTTTTGGTTCAGAAAAAATATCTAAGAAATAAAATAAAAATAAAAAATTTTGAAGACCAAGAAGCCGAGAATTAACCTTTGCTGAATTTTAAGTGTTGAACAGTATACTGATTTTTGGAGCCTTATCGTTTGTGTTGTTGCTGCTCTTTGATATTTTCATTCATAGTCTTATACCATCTGGATTTTTTTAAGATTCAGCTAGCAATTAGAACATGACACTTATTCAATATTAAATATTAATATCTGTTATAGAATTGTGTTTCACTAATCATTATTTCAGCCCTCCAAGCTCCACATATCCACCTCAGATCAGCACTGTATTTGACCTTGCAATTGTGGAATTACGACTTTTTAGTTTCTCCTACCACTAGTTGCACCATCTTTTGCTTAGCTTTGGTAAGAATCTTCCAAGAGCTCGGTAAGGCATTTTTTTTTCACAATTTTCACCACCCATCTCACTGTAGTTGCAGAAATAATATTTTGTGTTGTCTATATGCTATTTTTCTAACCATGACAGGAAAGAAAGGAGGTGAATACAATATGAGCAGTGCTTTTGCAAAGAGTCTTTGATAATATCAATGCAAACTTTAAAAAGCGCACTGAATTTGTGAACAATATGTCGGCAAGCCTTAAGAGATGTAATCCACCTCAGAGAGATGTCGCACGTGATCAAAAAACGCATGAGGTTAAGACCATTGCTACATCATCTTCTTCTACGAGTAATTATATTCTTTCATCTCTTCTTTTATATGATGGTTTAGATTATATTAAATATATTGCTTAGGAAAGAGAGATATATAATCTATTTGAACAATGCCGTATGTGTGAAAGGAGAAAGCTTTTGAACGTTGCTAGTGCATTAGTTGATAGTGCTTTTAACTTGGTGGCAACATTTATATATAACAAAAAATATCCTCGGACAAGGAGTGATACTAAAATTTTAATGAGAAAAATTTTTGTTGATACATCTTCTGAACCTATGTCTAGTTCTG
The DNA here is from genome assembly GCA_001602315.1 of Zoysia pacifica. NCBI lineage: Eukaryota > Viridiplantae > Streptophyta > Magnoliopsida > Poales > Poaceae > Zoysia > Zoysia pacifica. The sequence continues at coordinate 19,968 of BCLH01003898.1, forward strand.
ATGAACACTCTTTGTAGGAGAAGCTTTCTATTTTACGTCCTATTGCACTAAACATTTTGCAGGAAAGTGAGATGAAACAAGAAGATAAAAGTGATACAAACGCGATAAAAAAAGAGATACGCAACGTTCCAAGCATAGCCCAAGATGAGACAGATCATAACATGCCAAAAGGTATTGCTGAAAATGAGAAAAAACATATTGCACATCGATCTACAAAAAGTGACAATATTTTAGTTGTACTGAAATTTCTTGTC
>BCLH01003899.1:0-11263 GCA_001602315.1 Zoysia pacifica
ACTACACAGGACGACGGAGGTCCTTACGGCTCCGGCCCATTTCTATGCATAGACTGGGTGTGATTCGATGACTTGGGCTTCTTTATTAACAGACCTAGAATGCAACGTATCGTCACGACACTCCGAAGCGGCGCAACGAATCTTACCGATGCACAGAAAATTTGTATGGTATAATTCAATGAGTTGGTCCTATTTGATTATTTTTTCAAGTTTTTTATTTCTCTATTTTACAAGCAAATTTGAAATTAATGAAGTGTAAAACGATGATACTCGAGCAACGAGTAGGGATAAAAGTGGGTTGACCTATGAACCCACACCTACTGTATTTTTTGTGAGTTTCACCTGTACAATTTACCCTGATCACAGGTTGACTCACTTTGATCCCAATCTACGAGAACATCTTCATTACACGGCCACCCTCACACGGAGTAGTGTTAAATCTAAGAGATTTCTTCGCCGGATTCACCCCCTCGGCCACCCTTACACGGAGTAATGGCAGCGTGAAACAGGATTAGGATGGGGACTTTAAGGCACTTTGAGATTGTAAAAACGTGCATATCAACTTAGCAGCACTACTACAAAATTAAAACAGCTTGTGGCGACATTTCTGAATTTCCACTGTAGTAGTGACGGTCAGGGAAATCCAGAAAGAGAAAAACTTGTCACTACAAATTGTCCACAATAAAATAAAGCTAATGCCTTTAGCAAAAGGTGGGCACATAAAGAGGTCAAGCCAACAAACATGGCAAATAGTATTATCGGTGCTCTTGTTACAATCAATTGCAGAAGCATTATCAAATCTTGTTTTTACATAAAGAATGGAAAGTGAGAGAATGAGAAAAGAATTAATAGATGAGTCAATGGATTGATTGTATTGAGGCTCGGGGGCTGGTATTTATAGGAGTACAATACTTGTATCTCAAGGAACCTGTATAAGATAAGTATATAAACTAACCTAACCTACCATAACAAATAAGATTATTATCTGATCCAGTTCACGCTTGGACTGGAGAAGAAACCAATAAAAGCACTCAACACGATGATAACCTTCTGTGCCGATGTCGAGATAGATGAGAGTGAGGATGAGTAGCCGTGGTCGAGGATGCCGTGCTTTAGGTAGCCGTGGTCGATGGAGCCGAGGTGAATGATGCCAATGTCGAGGTGACCGCAGAGGAAGCTGTGGGTGTTCAAGAGGCGCATGGTAATGACGGAGACGCTCGAGGCAGTCATCGTGGAGGGGAGGTGATGCTGAGGTCGATGCAATCAGGGCCGTCGAGAATATAGACAAAAACGGCGGTGCAGTCAAGGCAGATGGGATGAGATCGGGAGGGTTGATGCACTCAAGTAGCTAGAGCTAAGGCATGTGCCAAGTTTGCCAGACTCGACAACGCGTCGGGGATGAAAGCACACACCGGTGTTGCCAGTAGCAGTTGTACAAAGGAGAGGGCCCCAACCAAGTGTGGTTGTGCTGGACGAAGAAGAAGCAACGCGGGAGCGGACACTCCAACCCGAAGGTGAGCAGTCCGGGCGGACGCTCTACGCAAAGGCGAGCAGTCCCGACGCAAAGTTGTGGTAGCGATGGTAGCACTTGATGTAGAAGAGGTAGGGTCAGAGAGGAACCAATAGCTCGATAAAGACCATGCATGTAGACTATTGGGATTGTCAACGTGGCAAAACGGTGATGAAGATGCAGCGGTGAGGAGACACATGCGCGACGATGCTGTGGTCCAAGGAAGCGATACAACAACTATCCTGTTGCTCAATGGCTGGGTACACGGCCTCGATGTGGTCGGTTGATCAGACCGACTGCGAGCGCGGGAGAGAACATCTTGATAATGACTCTCCTGATAATGACGATGACGAAGGCGAAGATGTGCCGTCGACAAGGCAGCCAGACAATGACATATGTAGGCGTCCCTTGAGCATTGATCGTCTCGTGGTGCCGGACATGAAATACGGACCGGAGAATTCGAAGCTTACTTCGGAGAAGAGGCTTGTGATGCCAACGGCGGTGGGCGACTCAATCTTGATCAGGGATTGTGTAAAAATCAGAGATAAAAAATAAATCAGCAGCAGTGCGAGCTACCTCCAGATCCGACGCCGACATGGGGAGCGTGAGATGACTCAGCCGCCACCATGGCAGCTCAAGGATAGGGCGCGGCCTAGTCCGGCCATCAGCACGACAGTGCAGGTTGGGCACGAAGATCTGAAAGGAGTATCGGTAACGGTGCTCAATGATGCCTCCGTAACGGGACAGCGTGTGACATCCCAAATTTTAGGACTAATTTAAAAATGCGAAATTCAAAATTTTTCTAACAATCACCCTAACATTTTTCTTTCTCCTCCTCATCAACTCATTTCTTTCCTATTTCAAAAGGTAAAAACCTCACTAAATTAAAATTTAGCTAATCTAGAAATTTAAAAAAAAATTAAAATTTGGAAGTGTGACAAGTGTTTGATTCTTTTTGCTTTGTTTGTTTTATCATTTGTTTTCTGACATGTTATTTGAATCCTGAATTCAAACAATTCTTTGAGTTCTAAATTCATCCAACTCATTTGAGTTCATTTCAGGTCAAACTACCAAATCCAAATTTTGGTCATGGGCCACTTTCTCTTTTCCTTTTCTCCTTTTCCTAGCCCAACCGCGGCCCGCTTCCTCTCCTGTGCGGCCCAGCCGCCAGGCCGGCCCAACCGGCAGCCCGCACTGCCTCCCTCTCCTCCTTCCTCCGTCTGCGCCGCGTGGCCCTGACGCCGGCGCGCCCTGCCACACGTCCCTCCACGCGCAGCGCATGCACCCCTTTGCCGCTGTTCAGGGTGCCGCGTGACCGTCCACGCGCCGCTTGTGTCAGTTTTTGAGCCGCTCGCAGTGAAGTCATGCTTCGCTCCTCGTCGGGCCGCCGATCGCGTCCACCACTCTCGCCTCCGTGGCCGGTGCTCCTCGGCACTCCCCAACTTCGTCGGGCCCAAGCCGAGGTTCAGTACCCCATACTCGTCCTCGTCCGCCAGGATCCCGAGCAGCTTCGCCACCCCTGCGCCCCGATGCCATGAGCCGCCGCTGTGCACTGGCCTCTCTCCGACGCCAGCCGTGCACGGCCTTCCTCCAGCGAGCGCCTCCTCTTCCGGTGTCGCCTGCGCGACCTATCCGGCCTCTCCTCTCTCTGAACCCGGTCAATTTTGGTGAAACGCGGACGGAGCAGAGCCCCACTGCGCACCACCGGGACACGCCGCTCCTCTCCGACGATGGTGCACTGCAGCGCCTCTCCGGCTCGCCTGAGCCCATGGGGAGCTCCACCACGCAACTCGAATGGTCCTCGGCCTGAGCCTCGAGTTTCCCCAACGTCTTGTTGCCCGGTGTGGCGCGCCGCTATGACGCGCCGCCCCTCTCTGGCACCAGCTCTGCACGGCCTCCCACCGGCTTGCCTGAGCACACGGGCGGGTTCTTCTCGCCGCAATCTCACTCCTGCGCCGGCCCCGTGCTCTCCTTGCACCGCTGCAGGCCCGGCGCCAGGCGCCGCCGTGCACACTGACTGGGTTTCGTCGCCGGCGCGCTGCATCACCTCGCCGACCCCGTCGCGCCTTTTGTGGAGCTCACCATACGCCCTCGTGCTCCCCTGCTTGGAGCCCATGCTCCTACGCCGTGGCCGAGGTCCACGACGGAGCTCGTGGACCGGCTCTCTGGCCGTGGTCCACGAAGCTGTGATCTCTGTCTACCGCTTTGGAGAATGAAGCAGCCTCCCTCACGGTGAAGACCCCTTTTTATAGAAACACCCTCGTGCTTCTTTGATTTTAATATTTAACTGAAGTACATGGACAGGGATCCTCAACTTCTGTATTATTTTTCAATACAGCCCAGTCCTCTTTACACTCGGACACCTAGGCTTTTCTGTGATGAGATATAGGCCTATGCTAATCTCCTGCCAATTACAGATTAGTCTCTGATTATTTTTACATGACTACAGTTAGGTTCTTTTCCACTAAATATCCGTACCTTACTACCCGTAAACCCGATTTGGTTAACGCTTGTGCTAATGCGCTCATCACGAAGTGAGCTACACTTTTGCACACCCGCACCCCTGAGGGATTGGACACGGTAACCATCCGACCGGTTAGCATGTGTCTTGAGGCCCGGACACGGTCACGACTACGTTACCACGAACTAGGTCACCACCGTATCTTGGACGCGTGTCCAAAGGCTTGGACACGGTGCCAGGCATGTGTCCACGAGCTTGGACACGGACACGACCCAATGACCCCGAGCCGGGTCACCACTAGACCCGAAGCGTGTGTCCATGAACTCGGACACGGTCACGCTTTCGTGACCCCGAGTCGGGTCACTACCGGACTCGGAGCACGTGTCCACGAGTACGGACAGGGTCACGGCCTCGTGTCCATGGACACGGTCACGGCCACGTGTCCACGGACACGGACACAGCGCTGGCCACGTGTCCACAGACACAGACACGTGTCCACGGACACGTCACAATTTCACGTGTCCACGGACACGTTACAGTTTTTCCGTGTCCACGTGTCCACGGACATGTCACAGTTTTTCCGTGTCCACGTGTCCACGGACACGATCATAGCCCACGTGTCCACGGACACGGTCACAGTCCACGTGTCCCCGAACATGGTCACAGTTCACGTGTCCACATGTCCACGAACACGTCATAGTTCACATGACCACGTGTTCACGGACACGTCACAGTCCTCGTGTCCACGGACATGGTCCCAGTCCACATGTCCACGGACACGATCACAGCTCACATGTTCACGTGTCCACAAACATGCCACAGAACTCTGTGTCCACGGAGAAATCTCCGATTCTGGGTACCCATATGTCCAGGGGCCGTGGACACAGGCTGGGCCACATATCCACGGAGAATTCACCGATTCTAGGCACCCAAGTGTCCAAGGGCCGTGGACACATGCTGAATAGCGTGTCCACGGGATTTTCCTCGATTCTGAACACATATGTGTCCAGGGGCCTTGGACACAGGCCGAGCCATGTGTCCCCATAGCCTTTTCCAGTTTCCTGGCACAGCCTTGTGTCCACAAACACAGACACGGACTCAGTCACGTGTCCACGGGCTTGAACACTTTGTCTACCATGCGCCCCAGAGTTGGGTCACTGCCGGGCTTCACGCACGTGTCCTGAAGCCTGGACACGGCACCGGCAGTGTGACCTACAACACGGTCACAAACCACCTGACAATGTCAGGATAACGGCAGAGGTCACAGGCCGAACCTCGTGACCACGAGGTCTATCCTCTGTTTCATGACGGCACACACCCGACAGCCGTGGACACCTTGTTTACCTCACCTCAACCACACCTCAACTCTGTTTTCAGTGATTTTGGCACCGTTGGAACCGTTGTCTCGAGCCCCACCACATCGGATCATCTAAACCTCCACCAACATCTGATCATGCTGGTTTGTTTTAATAGTACGTTCTTTGCGGAGTTTAATTGCTTGTTCCTCCTTTTGGTTTTATCGATGTTAGTGCAAGTCCTTAATTATGATGCATTCCTAAGCGTAGATTCATAGTAGCTAGTGTGCACCCATCATAGCATGACTTCATCATTAGCACACATTAGTATGCCTACCCATGTTAGCACTAAGTAATATAATTTAAGGTTAGAATCATATGATTAGTAGTTAAATACTAATAGCTAAATATTAGGAAGCAAGTGAATACTTAGATAGCAGCCCGCAAGCATCATGCCCTGCATTCATATACATCAACTCTTAAGCCACACATTAGCTTTAGTAGTTTTGTTATAAAGATGGAATTTAATAGCTAACTGCTAGTAATCACATGCATGTAGGGAATTTAATAACTAAAATGGCACACCATGCACCTATCCGGAACCTTTGCCAGTTAAGGGTACACTTCACATGCACTCCCATGCATGGTGTCCGATAGTTACATATACATACATGAGATCACCGGCATGCGAGCACACACATAGGACATGGTAATGCCTAGTTACCGTGCAACCCCGCACGGCACACCTACACGTGCCATCACAAGTCAAGTCCCCATATGAAACAATGTTCCGATGCACGCACAGATCATCGACAAGTGCGAGTGCACGATGTGCACGGATACTCGTTCATGAGCCCGTGTCACAAAAACACGCACCACACACTCACAATATAGCTTAATCACTAAGTATCGATTAGAAAATCTAATTTGCCAACAAGTAGTAAATAGTTCTAAACTAAGGTATGCACAAAATGACACACGCAACCCGCCGCATCTCCGCTCGTGCTAGCGGGAATGCCCGTTAACCCTCCACCGAACCTCCCCATAAGTCAATAGGGACTGCATCATGCCTGACTTACCCTAGGTGTTCCTCGCAGTGTTTAATTGGTTCTTCTTCAGACTTCATTGAATTTTATTGATTCTTCTCGAGCTTTGCTTCTTTTTTTGTAGTTTTATTAGGTGTTTCTTTTCGCGTAGATAACGCTGAGTGTAAGGAAGAGTCAAGCTTTTAAAAAAAGAGCCAGAAGGATCGCGTGTGGAGAGAAACACGAAGATTTGGACGCGAAGCTAGAGATTGAAGATTAGGATCTTGAAGAAGAGCCTCAGACCTTAAGCTCCAAAGATTAGGAGTTTGCAGGCAAGCTCTAACTCTTTGATCATACTGAACCTATATTTTGCTAATGCTCCTATAGTGCCTATCTATACTGCTATGCATGATATTTTGATTTAAAACATTGTGTTAGTTATAATCCTACTTGATTGATTGTTTTACTGATATTAGTGTCAGTTACTAGACAGTAATATTAAATACCTTGATTACCCGTTGACAATACCTTCCTTGTTAACCATAGGTCTTCCGTCTCTAATACTTTTAAAGAGCGGAGAGTTGTCTTGTTTAGTAGAATGCTTAGGACCCCAATTGCGGTGCCTTGCACTGCCACACCATACACCATTCGTTTACAAAATGCGTTAAATTGTGTTTGGTGGTGTGCGTGAAAAAAAAGGGTGAGGATTAGTACAACTGGTGCTAGGCGAAGAGGGATGATTCTGGACGTGGGGTGGGGCTCACATGAGGTGATGGTGATAGGTATATAGTCTTCGGTTTGATCCACTTGCCGTGGACGAGTCCGCCACCTTTGCCATATAAGGACCGGTTCGTTAGTCCTTGGCTTAACAATTTCATGCAACCATAGAACCTGTACACATTGGCCAGGACTTATCTTCGCTATGTAAGTATTCCATATCGAGCCATTAGGAGATCGGTAGGACACAAGGGGACAGGAGAAGGGCGTGAGATAACTCTCTACCTGGCTCTCGACTATGTACTTGCCTGCGTCATGGACCGTAAGCTCACGGATATAGCCTCTGATTTGGTAATACCCAGTGTAAAGAAGGGGACCAGAAAAAGATGTGACTGTGGTAAATCTACACGATCCGGCTTCGAGAATGTACTGTCGCGTCATCGGGAGAGTGATACCCCAACGGATAGCCCCTGTGTACATCTTGGGTGGAATCTGTGGAAACCTATGTAGTTGTGGGGTAAACGTTATGCTTTTCTTGCTCTCGAAAGAAGGCATAGCCTGTGGGTACAGTGTACAACCTCTGCAGAGTGTAAAAATCCTTTCGAAATGGCCGTTGTCAATGTATTGACATGCTACTTGTTCGGGTACCCTACGATTAGTTTTTTTGATATTCTTGGTGTGTGAGTGGGTGTAGGTGCCCGTGTTTTTAGAAAGTGTAGGCTTTGTGCTAGGGTCGGTACGGTTGCGTGCCAGCGCTCCAATTAAAATATGGGTACTGATGGGATAGATGAACATCTCTCACAGGACCAACCTACTAAAATATGGATAATAAATATTTTTTATCCCTTTTGAAAAGCTTATGTAGTAAACCCTGGATAAAACCGGCTTTGCGCAAAAGTGAACCCTTTAGCCTCATCCTTGCTACAACCAAATGTGCATCTATATATACCCTTGCCTAGTGTTGGAGCTTGCTGAGTACCTTATGTACTCACCCGTTTGCATATGTGGTTTTAGACAGAGAGGACCGCGTAGGTGACGACGTGCTAGGTTTTTGTTCTACTTCTCAAGTCTGCTTGTGGATTTGGGCCTTGGTGTTCCGCTGTTTGCTTCACTTTTAGCTGGTCGACTAGTGTTGGATCAGAGTCCCAAGTTCTGTCTCAAGTATGCTTTCGATATACATTCTGTTGTGTTTGTGCGTATCAGCTACTAATCTAAGGACTGATATGTGTATCACAGTGCATTCCGAAAACGGAGTGCTACACAGCGGCAGCCCAACCACCACAACTCGATCTGCTGCGTGATGACTATGATGACAATGATGGTGATCGGATCTGTAGGATCCACCACCAAAACGGTGGCGCTGCCCCTAGCGGAGATCATAGAGATGTACATCCCTTGGGTGTGTGATACGGAAGTGATCGGGTTGAGAGAGTGGGCAGCGGAATTGGATCGTGATTTGGCTTTATACCATGTGAGAGAATGAGAAAAGAAATAATAGATGAGTCAATGGATTGATTGTATTGAGGCTCGGGGCTAGTATTTATAGGAGTACAATACTTATATCTCAAGGAACCCGTATAAAATAAGTATAGAAACTAACCTAACCTACCACAACAAACCAGATTATTATCTGATCCAACCATATACTCTGACAGAAAGTTTCGATAGGGCCTCATGATTGAGAATTTGAGATGGTGCAGGATGACAATGCCAAAGCTGATGAGGATATCCCTTCATTGGATACACACCTTCACCTACTATAGATGATCCAATCACAAGAGCTCGTGCACGACAATTCAACTTAGAGGTGAGCTCATCTCTAAACACATATCTTACTTCCTTGAAGAATAGATTGCTACTTAATAACTTTATCGTGATCTGAAACATTGGAGAGGGTCAAGGGAAGCATGAAAAAAGACTTGAAGATGCTCAAGATCAGCAAGGCACGTTCAATTTCAGAGAAGATTCAATCTAACTCGAAGTTGAGTTACCCTCGGGTTCCAGAAGCAGTGCGCATTAAAATAGACGCAAGGTTGCATTTGAGATCTATTTTGGATATTCTAGATCTGGATAGAAAGCTAAGAAGATACCTTTCCAATGGCACCAGTTTCATCTCCAAATTCGATCGAAATCATTGAAAATAGTTAAAACAAGATGATGTCCAGAAACTGCTCTGGTGCTATGACACCATCTTTTGACCCTTGGGCCGTGTATCATTCCTATGCCCATTAGTATTTAGTTTAACCCTTGAGGACGCCATAACCTCTATATAAACAATAGCCGCTGTCATTAGACTCAGGTTTTGCATAGATTAATCTGTTATCAAATAGTTTCATCGCTAGATAGTTTGTGAGATTTCAACTTTATGAGTTTCATTTAGATTTCACAATTGAGTTGCGTTCTTCCTTATTTTTGCTTATGTTTTTCGGTTCGCAGGCAGGGATTAGCTTTTTTGGCGAGGTCAACCACACGGTTGATAACCATAGAACAAGTGATGCTGCAATTGCGGGTTCGAATCGTGTTAATTTAAGGTCAAATTAATTGTGTCGCATCTCTACTAAATGAAGAGTTACCATGACCTGATGGAAGATTGGTAACCACGTTCACTTCAAAAAGCGAGGACATGTAGACTGTCACATCCCAAATCTCAAGTTAAGAAAAAAAAGAGAGTTTTAAAATTTTTCTTTTATTGACAAATCTAGTTAGGCCAATTTTAAAATTTTCCTTTAAAAGGAACTAAAAATTAGAAAGTAGTTAACTAGAAGTCAAAATTTTGAAACATAAAATGTGAGTTCGACAAGTGTTTGAGCTCTTCTTTTTCATTTCAAATTTGGTTTTCGGAGTTTGGAATCTTTACCCCAAAAATCTCAAGCCAGAAAATATTAAAATATAAAAATAATAATAGGAAATAATGATAGAAATTAAGGAGGGGAAAATTTTGATTTTTGACCAATGGGCCGAACCACCCAGGCCGGCCCATTTCCTCTCCTTCTTTCTTTCCTCTGGCCTAGCCGCGCCTCCCTGTCGTCTTCTTCCCGGGGCACCGCACGCCGCGCGTGCTGACCGACCGGGCAGGCCCGCCCCACTTGGCCACGCCGACGACTCCGCACTCGAGGGAGGCCACGACGTTGTCATGCGTCGCCGTTACTTCAACCCTATCGTGCAGCACGGGGAGGCGACGTCGCTGACGATCGGGGAAGCGGCGGCCTTTGTCGCTACGCGGTTGAAGGCCGGGCGCCCCTGCCGACCCACCGGCTTGCCAAAGCGTGGCGCTCGCAGCCGCAGACCTCTACCACGAAGCTCGACGAGGCCACGCAGCTGCTGGACGCCTTTTTAACGCAACGAAACCGCCGCTTGACCGTGCACCTGCCTTGACTGCGCAGAGCGTCGCCCGGCTATAAGAGAAGCCCAACGTCGTGCCCGCGTGTTTCCTTCGCTCCACCGCATCCCAGAGCTCATCCACGACCCCGCCCTCACTGGAGATCGCCCTCCGCCGCCGTCAATTTTGCATTTCCCCAACCTCGGCCACCGCCACCCCTCTCCGGTGAGCACCTCCTTCCCAGCTGCCATCTTCCAATTCCTCGCACTGGTAGCCCTACAAGCCCCCTAGGAAACTAACCGAGCCCGAGAGATGGGTAGCCGTAGCGCCGTCTGGTCGATCCACGCGAGTCGCCGCCACGCTCCGCCACCCACATGCCGCCGGCCGTCGTTCCCAAGCCAACCGGTAAAACCACACGTGTCACAGTGTGTTCCTGGGTATGGAGAAGGTGCACAACAAGTTTCGCACCAAACAGAGCACCGCGCTGCCGGGAACGGACGCGCGAACCTGCGCACCCAGAGCCCGCCTAGAGTGCGCACTGGCACGCCGCGTTCCCGCTGCGGCAGTAGCCGAATGCTAACATCAACCCCACCGTTGCGTAGAGTTCGACCCAAGGATTCCAAGACACTACTTGTTGCCTCGAGATTCGTGATCAAGTTGCCGGGAACGCGAACCAAAGTAAGGAGCACGCCCGATGTCGCCAGGAGCGCGGTCGACCCGTTCGAACCCCGAACTTTTCCGTGTCCACAAAAACCCCGAACTTTCACGTATCCATAGAAACCCCGAACTTTCACGTGTCCACAAAAACCCCGAACTTTCCCGTGCCCACGGAAACCCCGAACTTTCCTGTGTCCACGGAAACCCCGAACTTTCACGTGTGCACGGAAACCCCGAACTTTCACGTGTCCACAGAAACCCCGAACTTTCACGTGTCCA
>BCLH01003900.1:0-23173 GCA_001602315.1 Zoysia pacifica
GGTCCTTTCATCCTAAAATATTCTAACCATTGTTTTACCATGACCCTTACAGGTGAAACTTTAATTTTAAGAAATATGGACATAGGTATTAAGGAATCAAAATTATTCTAAGGACTCATTCAATGCAAGCACATATGATCATGATAGTGGACACACACATATCAAAAATACTAATATACTCTATTATAAATACAGATGAGTGCTAAGCATGTGGACAAGTCTAGTTCCTATTGTATCTTCTACATTAGTCTCATAAGTATATACTTGTACATAAAGATAAATAAAACTATACTAAAGGAGACATCATAAAAGGAAATGATATCTTTATTCATGATCAAAGTCAACATAAAGAGGAAAAGATACATGAGAAGAGTGCTCATTAACTTCTTCATAATGACTTGGAAGCTATGGAGGGACCTCTCCAGCTTAATGGCCCTCTAACAATGGATATCTCATAGAGTATAACTGGAAAATCCGAAATTTTGATGTGTGTTGAAGTGAGGGTTGTGGTGTCTTATTTATAGCCTCCCTAAGTCAGTTCAAAGACTTGGTTCCCGTGCCAAGCCACTACGAGAATTTTCAAAAAGCTCGGGAAAGCAAACAAATGGAAGCCGCCCGAAAGAATCGCCAACGGTAGGTCATGGACACTCCTAGGTCGAGTCTTTTGTTGAGCCCTCCTTGGTGGGTCTTTTACGGGATTCCTCTTCCTTCAAAATATGCTTTCTATCTCTTAGGGTTGACTTCTTTTCACATGGTGCTGTTGAATTCATTAGTTTGTTGACTTTAACCATTTTGGATCATTTTCTTACTTTATAACGTTGATTTTCACCTGCATACATATTTTTTGAGGTTTGGTATAAGTGGTACTTAAGGACCGCCAACACTCATAATGAAATAACTAAGTCTAGAACAAGGGTAAATATATATGAATATGATAGTGACACACATATCGATATACTACTCTACTTTATTATAAATACAAATGAGTGACAGACATATGGACAAGTTAGGTTCCATAAATACTTCCTAAATTAGTCTCATGAATATACACATTATCTAGTAAAAAAATAGTTTATAATTTAACTCCAGAGGCACCCAAGCACTACCGAGGTGATGCCTTCTAACTTGATTTAATAAGCCAATGTGCACTGTCTTTAACGAGCCCTACATTATACCCAAACGTAAAGGATTACAATAGACGGACAGAGTTGTCACCACCTGCTGCCCACCTCTATAGACTGTTGGGTTCACCCGCATTCAATGAAGGTGAATAACAGGGATGCCATGTCCGCATTATCCAACTATACTTTAATCCTTCCGGATAGCAAAGTTAGAACTAAGTCATACTAGAAAGCACATTGAACCGATGTCGTAGCAGATGTCTAAATATGCATTGATTAATATAATAAGTGCGCTCTACTTAATATAATCATACCTAGGTCTATGAACAAATACATCAAACAAGAACAACTTACCCATAAGGATAAATACAACTATACAAAGGGAGACATAATAAAAGAAAACTATATCTTTATTTATGGTCAAAGTCAACATAAAAGGAAAAGATACAGGAGAAGAATACTCACTAACTTCTTCAAAGAGACTTGGGAACTAGAAAGTGACTTTAGCCTAATGGCACTCTAACAATGGAGATCTAATGAAGTATGGGTGGAAATCCGAAATGTGGTGAGTATGAGTGTGTGTGCGCGGGCGCATGCCCGTGTGTGTGTGTCTAAGTGAGGGGGTGTGGATCCTATTTATAGCCTTCAAACGTTGCTAGGGAAACTTGATTCATGCTCCAAGCCATCGAGAATATCTTCGAAAAGCATGGGAGAGGTGGCACGTGGAAGTTGACCGAGAAAAGCGCCAACCATTACTCAGTCGACTCTGGGGTGGGTGATGAGGACATCACTCCTTTAGATACACACAACACTCCTTAAATGTTAGTAGTGATGTAACTCCTGCACGACAGTTGAGGTTAGAGGTAACTTCGTTTCTAAACACATGTTTTCCTTCCTTCCTTTGACAATAGATTGCTACCTAATAACTTTATCATAACTAAGAACATTGGAGAGGAGCAAGAGAAGTTGAAGAATAACTTGGAGATGCACAAAAGATAATGAAGGATGTTCAATTGCAAAAGGAGTCTTAATCCAACTCGGGTTCGAGTCAAGTCAGACTCTAGGAGCATCTTGCACTAAAATGGATTCCCAGATCGCATACAAACTCCATTTAGGATGTTCTAGATATAGATGAAAAGAAAAAGAGATAAGATTTCAAACGGATCTAATCCCGTACAAAAAATACCTCCTAGATCTCTCATAATCACAGAGACAATATGAAAAACAAAATCTGTTAGGCTGCTGTGACACCATCTTTTAGTCTGTGTGATGTGTATTTTTCCTAGGCCCATTAGTATTAGCGTTTTCCCCCTAAGAACGTCCTATCATCTATAAAACAGTAGCCACCATCATTAAACTTAGGTTTTGCATAGTTTTAATTTGCTATCAAACAGTTTTGTTGCTTGACGGTTTGTTGGATTCCAACTTCGTGAGTTTCATTTAGATTTTGCAATTGAGTTGCATTTTTCTTTGTTCTTGCTTGTGTTATTCAATTCGCAGGATGGGATTAGCCTTCTTGGTAAGCTCAATAATGTGTTGCACTATTGATAATCAGAGAGAAGAAGTGGTGCTGAATTGCGGGGTTCGAATCATATTGATTTGAGACCAGATAGATTGTGTGTCGCATTTCTACCAAATCGAGAGTTACCACGACCAAATGTAAGATTGGAACCACATACACATCAAGTGGTATCAGAGATTTAGATATACCGTCAGGTTCACATCTATCCTTGTTAATTTTGCATTCATCCTATCGTCCACAAAAGCTGCTACACAAAAAAAATAGTAGATCGTTATGTGTTCCCCTGTCCAAGCCACATTTAACCTTTTTATAATTTTCTTTCAGAGTTTGTAGTGTTGAATTTGTGTTCCTTAGATTGTGTTGTAGTTGTTGGATTTCGAAATCCTTTTGTAACCAGTTGTTTGCTTTCATCGTTCAGCTTGCATCGTTCAATCTGTTATCTAGTTGTTGTACCCATCCCTTCTTTCAACCACTAACAGATCTCTAGCATCCAAATCACCTATCTATAAGCTTCCGCCATAAAATTATCTACAAATTTCGCACCCAACTCAAAATACGAATTTGTTTTAAAAAAATTTGATACGGAGATCCATCATTAAAATAGTCATAACTTTTGCTTTTGGACTCTAAATTAGACCTATAAGTACTTTTTGATATCTACGAAAAATTTCCTAACTTCTGATGATCCTAGATTTTGGATCAGAAGTTTTTGTTTTCATGCTCTGAAGTTTTAGCATAGATTTTACAAAAATTCAAGATTTTCTTCGGGTCACATCTATCAACAAATTGATCTAAAATTTAGTCGTGTACCATCTTTTGTGCTTTTAGTTCAAACAAAAATATCATAAAAATAAAAAAATAAAAATAAATAAATTGAACATCAAGAAGCTAAAAATTAACCTCTGCTGATTGTTCAAGTGCTGGACAATTTGCTAATTTTGGAGCTTTTTCGTTTGTGTTATTACTGCCGTTTGATTTCTTCAATCATATTCATGTAATATCAGAATTTTTTATAGTATTGGACCAAAAACTAGAACATAATACTTATAGAACACTTATTTAATATTGCTATCTGTTATAGATTTGTGTTCCACTAATAAATTTTTAGCTCTCTAAGCTCCACATATTTAACTCTAGTCAGCATTGTATTCGACTTTGCAATTGCTACACACTGATTCCAGGTTACTCCTGCTACTGGTTGTACCATCCTTTGCTTTTCTTTAGTAAGAACCTTGTAAGAGCTCGGTAAGACATTTCCTTTTATAGAATTTTCACCACGCTGTCCCACTGTTGTTGTAGAAATAATATTTTGTGTTGTCTATGTTCTATTTTTCTAACCGTGACAGGAAAAAAAAGAGGTGAATACAATTTGAGTAGTAATTTGTAAAGAGTCTTTGATAATCTTGATGCATCCTTTAAAAAACAAAATGAGTATGTGGACAATATGTTGGCAGACCTTGAGAGATATAATTCACCTCAGATATCGCACGTGATCAAAAGATTCATGAGATTCGGACCATTGTTACATTATCTCCTTCTACGAGTAATTATATTCTTTCATCTCTTCCATTATATGATGGTTTAAATTCTTTTAAATATATTACTTTGAAAAGAGAAATGGATAATATATTTGGACAATAGCATATGTGTGAAAGGAAAAAGCTTTTGAATGTTCTTGTGTATAAGTTTATAGCGCTTCAACATGGTGGCAATGATTATATATAACTAAAAAATATTCTCAATCTCACCTTTTATACATTTATCTTTGTCATTGTTTGATTTGGCCACTAGTTCTTGTGATAATGAGAGGTTATGTGCTGATATTTTTATTCTTTCTATGCAACAAGAAGTGAATGAATTTGATATTTCTAATTTTTATCTATTCACTAGTGCTAAACTTAAATATTTAACTCCCATTACATGTGAAAATAATGAGCTAAAATTGCTATCTTCCCCAAACACTGTGGGTTATATTGGATATGATTCTTTTTGTGACCTTGCTACTGTTGAGAGGATAATATTTTTTAACCTGAATTGTCTTTGTTATCTAGAACCAATCTTTATGTTACATGCAACTATATTTGATCAAATTTAGAATCCTCTTGTATGGTGAAAATAAATGACAAACTAGATGATGAAAATACAAAATATCATGCTATATCATGTTTATCTAGTTTTATTAAGGCAACACACTTTATATCTTCACATAAGAATGATAACGATGATGCTGATCATGCAGATTATCTAGAAAATAAATTTTTGTAAAAAAATTGATTTTGCAGATTTTTATGATAAAGATTATTCATGTGATGCTTTAGTGTGCAAAGATGTTTTGTTTGCATGTCATGATCTTTGTAGCTATTTGCCTGCTCCTGTTACTAACTATTTACAGAAATATCATGATACTATTCATGAAGAAATGCCTCCAGGACTTTCACCTATTTGAGTGAGTGAGTACAAAATTGAATTGATTCCCGAAGCAAGTTCATCAAATCTTACTCACCAAGAGAGCAATCCGAAGATGGCTTGCCATCAAGAAGGAGAGAATGAAGAGATTATAAGTATCTTTGAGTCACCAAGTGATTACATTCAAATACCTCCGTGGCCTCAACCTTTTCGTGCATGTTGTAGGGCATGGTGAAGTTGAGGTCATGATAATTAACTTGAGTCAAGGACGACTGCAAAACAAGAAAGGGAGGATTATGAGTATATCACTACTTTAGATACACACAACACTCCTCAAATTAGTATTGATGAAACTCGTGCACGACAGTTGAGATTGGAGGTCAGCTCGTTCCTAAACACATGTTTCTCTCCTTTAAAAATAGATTACTACCTAATAATTTTATCATGATTAGAAAGATTACAGAGGAACAAGAGAATTTGGAGAATAACTAGGAGATGCATAAAATACAAGGAAGGATGTTCAATTCCAAAAGGAATCCGAATCCAACTCAGGTTTGAGTCCGAGTCAGACTTCGGGAGTACTCTGCACTAAAATGGATGCCTAAGTCGCAAACAAACTCCGTTTGGGACGTTCTAGATATGGATGAAAAGCTAAGGGGATAAGCTTTTCAACAGATTTAATCCCATGCCAAAATACCTCATACATCTGTAGCAATCCTAGAAATAATATAACATCTAGAATATATGAGAGTGTTATATGACACCATCTTTTGGTCCTTGAGCCATGTATCATTTCTAGACCTATTAGTATTAGAGTTTGCCCTCAAAGAACGTCATAACCTCGACATAAACAGTAGCCATCATCATTAGACTTAAGTTTTGCTTAGTTTAAATCCGTTATCAAACACTTTCACCGCTTGACGATTTGCAGGATTCCAACTTTGTGAGTTTAATTGAGATTTCACAATTGAGTTGCATCCTTCCTTATTTTTACTTATGTTCTTCGATTCGCAGGCTAGTGTTGCACGGTTGATAACCAGAGAAGAAGTGGTGCTGTAATTGCAGACTTCGAATCTTGCTGATTTGAGGTCGGATCAATTGTGTGTCGCATCTTCACCAAATCGAGAGTTACCATGACCTGACAGAAGATCAGGAACCACGTACACATCAAACGGTCCTATGTGGCCCATTTCTAGTCTGGCCCGTCCGTGTGGGTCTTGCGCTAGATTCTTTTGGAGATCCTTCAGAATATTCTTTTTATCTCTGCAGGTTGACTTCTTGCCACATGGCTTCGTCTAATTTATCGGTTTGTTGACTTTTACCGTGTTGGATCATTTCCACACTGTATAAACTTTATCTTTGCCTTCATAAACATTTTCTCCAAGTACAAGTGGACATTATTTGAAATAAAATGAGTACAAAAAATTATTGATCTTTCTTTATTTTTCAAGGTTCATTGGTGGTATAAGTGATACTTAAGGACCACCAACATTACACCGTAGTCCTTGAGCTTTACTCAAGAACGAGCAAAGGGATAATTGTTGGGGAGTTTGTTGGAGGTCCTTAAATCTCATATTTGACCGTCAAATCCCTGCATAAAGGATATCTAAGTGACAACCAACATAATGATAGGAGTTTATTACTAATTATTTCTACAAGTGTTGGTGAACATAGCATGCAGGCAATTTATTTTTGTAACTGAGAGAAGGCAAAAGCAAAGAGGAAACACACTGCCAACCAATCAGGGGCAAGCACACGAATTCCCAGGCCCACAAAGGGGAGTAAACGTGCGCAAAACAACAGTTTACCTAGGGCTGTCAACGAAGCTCAGGGATCGCGAGCTACTCGGACTAGATTTGTGAATAGCTCGATCCATGCTCGACTCGACTAAAAACGAATTGAGCTTGAGCTTGTGGTCAAGCTCACGAACTCAGACGAGCCGAGCTCAAACTATTCGATGAGGCTCAAGATTTTTATCAGCCTCTATGCTCAGTTTGAAAAACAGAGCGCGAGTGACAAAAGCCATTCATTCACGCCTCTTTTAATGTATCCTGGACCCACAGTATAATATGCAAGCTAGGCCAACTCCCGCACACGGTTCCTTTTCTTTGTCTTATCCTCCTCCAGTTCTTCTCTTCCCCTTCTTCTTCCATGGCTCACCGCTCACCACATCTATACAACACTGCGCTGACTGAGCAAGCATCAGGACCAACATGGACCCGAACCTCGTCCACAACCTCTCCATTGTCTCTCTGATTTCCACGCCCAAGGCAATCAAGGAAGGGATTAACCCATGTGTGAGCACTTGTCTGGGTTGGTGGGGCTGTACGCTACCTGCTTCTCAATTGTGCTTTTATTTGGTTCCAGATCTCCACAATTTCTTTGGTTGTCTTCTTTGGGTGGTTGCTTCCTGTTGACAACGAGCTTAGTCAAGCCGAACTCAGATCCTAATCGAGCCTTGACCAATCCGTGCTTGAACTCAACTGTAAGCTCGAAGCAATTCATAAGGTCGGAGCTCAGTTCGTGTCATATCGAGCTCTAGCCTAACCTGCATGAGCTCGCTCGAGATTGGCTCATTGACAGCCTTAAGTTTACCCCCTGTACAAGACCCAGGGCCCACCAAAGAGCCACCGAAGCAAAGATCGAGGTGATTGGGCCCACTATTAGGTTGCCCAACCCCCATTCTCCACTTTGTACCATGGCTCACTTGCCAAGTTATCCCCTGAGGTTCACGGTGAATATTCTCTATAGGAACCGACTTGAAGAGGCTATAAAAGTATGGCACCTCCCCTATTTCAATACAACAACACAAGAGGGCAAAGATGTCCATTCCAAACCAGTTCTTAGTGTTTAGAAGATAGGGAGAGAGTGAGGGGTATCAAGGAGAAGTGCTGGCCTTGGCGGCATCTTCTCCATGCTTGTACCCTGACGAATGTCTCCGAGGATCATGAGGAGGAGAGGCAAGCATGTCCATGTTTTCTCCAACACTATACTTCGGTGCTACTCCCATGGGGTGCTGGGACAAGTGTCAGGCCTGTTAACACCATCTTCAAACTTGTACCTCTCTACAAATGCTTCTTGATTCAAGTAAGTGTTTATGATTCTCTTGCATATTCTTATAGGTGGGTTGATTTAATAAGATCAAGTTCTTAGTGCTTATGGCTTCATTGCTCTATATTGCTTAGAGTACCTTAGTACTTAATTTCATGTGGGGTTAAGGTAGTAACCTACTCCCTCACAGATAAAAAATTTAAGGATAAGCAAAATGTGGTGCATATTGATGAAATATTGTTTAACATGACAAAGAAATCAAAGAAATATTACTTGCTTCAAGAAGAAGATGATCCGCATCGAGTAGTTCAAAAAAAATTACATAGGAAAATTCATGTTCTTAGGGGTCTTGGGCAATCCCCTGCATGATGAGCATGGAAATAAACTATTTTCTGGCAAACTTGGCACTTTTCTATTTTTTACAGAGGTATAATGATGAGATTATGAAGATCTTTGAGCCACTAAGTGATTCCATTTAAATACCCCGTGGCCTCCACCTTTTCATGCATATTGCAAAGCATGGTAGAGTCGATGTCCTAACAATGAACTTGAGTCGAGTGCCACTCCAAAACAAGAAGGGGTAGACGGGAGAGAGGGCGTGGAATTTGAGGAGAATTACTCAGTTATAGTTTTGGAAGTATATTGCTGTTATTGCATTAGGAAGCGATGGTATCAAGTAAATTTGGAAAACTTGTAAAGTCTAGAATGACAAGTAATTTGGGACGGAGGGAGTGACGTGGTGTCTAGGATAGTCCTTTGTTTATTGCATACTCCACGGTTTGTAGAGGTAGGCGATAGGTGGTGATAGCTCTGTCCATCCTTCACTTCACATTCAGGTACGTAGTACTGCTAGAAGCTGGAGTAGCCTGTGGATGCAAGAGAAAACCGGTGCCCGAAGTAATACGCTAGAAATCAACCTTACTGATGAGAACATCACTCTTTTAGATACACACAACAATCCTTAGATTAATACTGATGGAACTCATGCAAGACATTTGAATTAGAGGTGAGCTTATTTCTAAACACATTTTTTTTTTCTTTTGAGAATAGATTGCTACCAAATCACTTTATCATGATTAGAAATATTGGAGAGGAGCAAGGGAACATTGTTTGTTGCACGGTTGATAGCCATACGAGAAGTGGTGCTACGATTGCGGGGTTCAAATCGTGTTGATTTGAGGTCAGATCAATTGTTTTTTACATCTCCACCAATTGAGAATTATCACGACCTGACGGAAGATCAAAAACCACGTACACGTCGCTTACGTTGTCGCAGACTATCTTGAAAATCCCTCTCTACCCCAGCCTACCTAATTCTTGTTGTCCCTGGTCGAAGTAAAAAGATAGTACACACACGTTCTTCGTGTTTGATAAGTTTGGAATACTCTAAGGAAAGTACTATAGTGGTATTCCATGTGCTTGCAGATTTATCTGTGTAACAAATTCCAACAATAAGATTAATTCCTAACATTCAAATAATCGTCATATAGAAGTGGAACTACATTTTTTCAAAATTAAAAGCATGTAAGAAATATAAGTTCTTTATTTCCAAGAATTATTGATAGGCATAAGTGACAGGTCGTGAACACTAGCACTTCTTACTATTGAGACTTTTTATAGTCTTTGTCACCTGATTTTGCAATATGACACTAAAATAACATGATGTATGGAAATCATCAAGATTAGAGGTAATAATCTAGATAGCAATCAAGCCCGAGAAAAATAGGTAGTTGTATACCATAAGTGATGGTGCGTAAATAATCTAACTATGAAGAGCAGGGTTTTGTTTTGCCCTTGAAGTCAAAATGAGGAGTGGTTGATATCGTTGGATTCACTTATGAGACTTTGCATTTATGCGACTAGAGTTACATACATGCATCATTTTTACTAGTGAAAATGAGGAATAAACAAATATTGAATAGATTTGGCCTCACAATCACTAAGATTTGTCATGCTGGACAAGAATGGAAAGTACTACGATTGAAGAAGGCACTCTATGACCTGCATCAAGCTCCGTGCACATGGAATGCGTGCCTTGAAACAAAGTGAAGGAGCTTTGGCTTCGGGCAAAGCATGATGTCTATGGACGAGGCCATGGAGAAGAGCATCTGCTCATCGATGTCCATGTCGATGACCTGAGCATAATTGGGTCCAACTCCAATGAGATCAAGCGCTTAAAGGATGAGATGCACCATGCATGAAAAGGTGCACCAACATGACCTACTCTCCTTTTACGTCGGGATTGAGGTGCACCAACATGCTAGTGAGATAGCACCGAACGGAAAGGCCTACGCCAATCAGATCCTTGAGAGTGCTAGGATGCAGAATTGCAATTTAGTCTCCACAACGATTGAGACACGATGCAAGTTAAGCTGAAATAGCATGGCCCTGGAGGTCAACGTAATGACATCAGATGCTTATTGGGAGCCTGCGCTACCTCGTCCACACATGAATGGACATCAGTTGGCAATTGATGAAGTACTGGATTGTTGCTCTATCTTCCCCCAAAGCAGGGTACAACGATGGTGAGCTAAGCCATCTGGCTGGCAAGGAGCTGCCATCGTGAAGTTAAAGATGGACAGCATATATGCCTCGGCACTTAGTAAAAACCTTGTCTTCTATGACAGAATAGGATCATTTATACTAGTTTTGTCAATACCAAGGACCAACACGCAGACATTCTAACAAAAGCACTAGGGCGAGTCAAATTTCCAAAAAATTAGAACTAGAATTGGAATGGTCCGAGTTAATGAAGAACACAAGGATTAGGGGGAGAATTGTTTACTTATAAACCTTGTCTTTCTTAGTGCTAGATCGTAGTATGGTTAATATTATTCAGTTAACTATAGCAAGTCAGCAGACCAAACATTTGTTTACAGCTAGATCTAGTAGTCAAGGTTGCCTTTTCTTGCTGCTGCTGAGACAGACAGTTGTAGCAAGTTGTAATAGAAGTAAAACCAGACCTTCCTGCTGACTAGCACCAGAGATGAATGGCGGTTCACCTAGTCATCGTGTACTATAAATAAGCTAAGCTTTTGCTCCAAAATTTCAGTTCCATTAGCTTCCTTCACTTTCTTAGCTCTCCATGGTTCTTACTCCAACATTTGGTATCATAACCTCAAGCAAAGAATTGGTTATTCCATGAAAAGGACTAGATATTTTAAAAAAGAACAAAATAAATGTTATCATGCAAATAAGATAGAATAACTATGACAAGGAGGTGAACTTAATCCATGATGGTTTTAGGAGTACCTTTTTAGGATTTTATATTTTGTAAATATTGTTTTGCATCTCAATAAGATGATACATCTTAGCCATTTCAATCAATTTCAATACTCATCAGTTATATGAATTCATTTTTTTATTGTTGTAGAATATTTGCCAAAATGGGTGGAAATCAACCCAAAACCAATGGAGTAATTTTATTAAAATGTATTTATATCTCTAAAGATTACTGTAAATAATAGTACTTTCAAATGCAGGGAGAGGTAAAACCGTCGACGTTGTAGGCCACTGCAATGATAGGCCATATATTTCTCATACCACCAAAGTGCATCAAGGTGCAAGTAGTTATCATGTATGACAAATATGTGAATGAGGAGCCAGACTACCCAATCCACAAGGAGTGGATTAAGGCTCTTTTTCCTTAAATGATGACAAACATATCACTCATATGGATACATGCTGATATGCATGGTCCAATCACTATATCTCGTGCAATACAAGTGATTTCAGAGATGAGCTTGTTCTTAAGCACTATATGTGATTATAAGAATAGAATTCTACCTAATAATTTATATGTGATTAGTAACATTAAGAGGACAAGCAAAGTCCATGGCCAACAAATAGGTTAAAATCAAGTTGGAGACCCAAAGCAATTAGGAATGCAACTTGATTCAGACCCAAGGAGGGGCTCACCTAAAAATCACCGCCCAGATCTCTTTTGGGCTCCGTTTGGGACATTCTACATATGGTTGAAAAACGTATACCATATCCAAAGGCACTAGAGTTATTCATAATTCCATTGGAGTCAACGTGAATCACCAAAGCAAGTGGACTATTACAACTTTAAGTTCAAATCTAACTAAAATTGAAGTCAAGATTGCATTTTGGCTCTATTTTTCCAAATCAGAGAAGATAACATTTACAATGGCACTGTTCTCCCGCCCATAAATTCTACCAGAATTGGTGGAACTCAACAAAATAGGTAAACATTTATAATTTGTCAAAGTGCAAAAATTTTGGCCCATTGGACCATGTATAAAGTTTGGTACACGAGGGACGTTTCCTCAAGTTTGAGGATGACCCCAACACTCCTTTGACCGTCATGCCATCAATTTATGGGTCCCAGTCACCATTAGAAACTCTTAGCTTTTGCATAAATTAATCTATTATCAAATAATTTTGTTGTCATCCATTTGTGACCCCAAATTTGAGTACTTATTCCTGATTTGGAATTGAGTATCAATCTTCCATGATCTTCCTTGTGTTCTTCCATGCGAGGGCAAGGATTAGCCTTCTTGATGAGACCAACTCGTAGAGCACAATTGATACTAGAGAAAGTGTTGTTGTTATTGCGGGTTCGAATCTTGTTGACTGGATCTGAAATCATGTGTGTCGTATCTCCATTAAATTAAGAGCTACCACAAAATGATAGAAGATTGGAAACCATATGTACAGATCAAAATTCATCATGTGGCACATGTGTCATAGTTTTTTTGTCCCAGGTCACTACGACACATAAGCAGTGCACTTTGCTTCCTCCATTGTTGTCTTCACTTCAACTTGTCACAGTGGAGGAAGCGGCAGAGGGTAGCAATGGTCCTCCATTCTAGATAGAGGCCGAGGCTAGAACTGCTTTAGGCTTGCCTCTTGAGAAAGAGGTTGAGACTCACCTCTAGAGAATGAGACCTGGCTAGGCACACCTCTCCTACCTCTAAAAAAAGAAATTAAGGCTGCCGCAGCCCTAAACCCACCTACTTTGCCCCCATCACCTACTCCATAGGAGATAGAGCCTGGATATACTAAAGTAACCGGAACAATAAAGGGAAATTTATCCAGGGCTTGATTATAACATCTATACTTTCTGTCCCAACATTAGTGATGTTTTTGACTTTTTAAAATCAATATTTGACCATTCATCTTATTAAACAAATTTATAAAAATACAAAAATAGACAAGTCAAGCTTAATGTACTTCTAATAATGAATCATTTCACAAAAAAGTAAATAATATTTTTACAAATTTTTTCGAATAATACGAATGATCAAATATAGATATTTGAAAATCTAAAAAAACACTTATTTTGAGACGGATGGAGTACCAAATATGCCCTTATTATAGCAGTCAAACACATAAAGTCCTTATATTTCGTACTAGCACCCGTAAGATGCACATAGTAGCTTTTTTCCCTCTTCTCCCACCTGCACCTGGAATACATATTTAGATAAGCTGTTTTGCCAATTAGTTTTCAGATAAGAAAACCGATTATACGAATAATCAGTATACTTATTTTCATGAATAATCTAAAGTATAAGTTATTTTTTAATATCATAATCCCTACCAAATAGGCCCAAATTATTCATTGTCTTGAAGACGATAATATTGGAGATCTAGCAGGACAAATGCATTATTCTCGGCTTGTTGCCATTTGTTTTAGCGCGAGCCATGATGCAATGTATGGATGCTGCTCGCAAACTTTTATTCGGGAGTTTATATATGCTTCAATCGCACGTGAAAATGGGCAAATGACACTGTCTGTACAGGCAGACACAAGTTGTCAATTATTCTTGGGTTAGAAGGGGCTTCTTTTTGTCCTCCCATTGGTTTAACCTTATGCGTGCTTTTTCAACCTGGAATGTGGATACAAGGTTAGTTGCAAATCATTCTTGTCAGATTATAAATAGTTGCAGATAAAAATATTTGGTGGAGTAAATAATATAGAAATAAATAATCCATACGGTAAAATATGAAAATGTGCAGAAAACATCTAAACGGGATCACCATATGATTTGCAGGACAGAAGTTGCGATAATATTCCAGTACGTACCTCTTTATTCCAATCAGTACGAAGAGTGACGAAGATAAGAATCAGTGCTTGCGCAATCAGTCCACAAATCATTCCTCCCCATATTCCCTGGATGTTAAATGTTGCTGTCGTCTTCAAACAGTACACAATATAAGGGGTCGAAATTTTTGAGGATGATAGTTTTTCGAAGATTTACCATGGCGCCCATATCAAAGTGGAATCCAAGAACGCAGCCAAGGGGAATGCCGACGCCGTAGTAGCATGTGACGTTCACGTAGGCCACAAACGCCTGCCACCCGCATCCAACCGCTACGCCTGCAAAAATTCCACGCTGCTTGTTGACAACAGCTTAGTTTTAATTTCTCGGGAAGCGAAACTGCTGTATCTATCATATTTGAGATCACCAATAATGCATGCAATCCCCACCAAATGATTGAGAAGCTTAGAAAAAGAAAAAGAAATTGGTGCAGTACATATGCAAGTATAATAAGAGTACACACTAGCTAGGAGAACCTGAGAGGACTGGTTGGATGCCGTTGAGCACAATGGTCACGGCGAGCAGCGGTGTCATGGCGGAAACGACGCACGCGACTTCGTCGTCTCTGGTGAAGACGTAGCTGATGTAATCGCGGAGGCACATCACGACGACCGCTACAACCGACGACACCAACAGCGATAGCGACGTGACTACCTTGACAGAGAAAGATGATGACTTGGGGTGTCCGGCTCCGAGCTCGTTGCTAACCCTGACGCTGCCCAGTGCGTTATTTCAGCCAAGAATAACAGATTAGCACCAGATCGTGAGATCTTTCTTAAGCATTATTACTAAGACACGAGGTTACGGTACCTGGCTGCCGCATTGAAGCCTACTGACACCATGAACACCCATCCTGATATTGACATGCTGAATCAGGGGAAGCAAGACATCGTTTGAAGGAGTTAAATTTATATACAATTGAAGTCAATAATATAAAATTGGAGTGACTAGTCGAACTCTTATACTCCCTCCGGTTAAAAAAAAAGTCGTTTCGGACAATATTTTGATCAAACATTAAATTCTCGATAAGTTTTATCATGTTAAGTTTAAAAATGTAAAATCATATGATTATATTTGTCTTGAAAAGTACTTTTATAAAAAATATAAATATGTTATTTTTTAATAAATATTTTTATAAAAATAGAAATAAAAATTATATTTTAGAGACCGTATCATTATTTAAAACGATTTTCTTTGTGAACCGGAGGGAGTATGTAGCATGTGTTGATGAGATAAATAAACTACTCCACATGTTTCAATTTACTTGTCATTCTAAACTTCTACATTTTTTTAAAATTACAAGTTATTATCACTTTCTAATATGTCTTTTATCTCTATCTTTGTTTCCCACTATACCTCTATCACTATGTTTTTATACAACATACTCTCTACATTCTTAAATTATTGTCATCATTAATTTCTAATATATATATAATATTCATCAAAAATAATTTTGACTAAGATGAATAATTAAAGTTGATGTTAAAAGTTAACAGCGATAATAATTTATGAATGAATGGAGTATATTTTTTATCTTTCCTTAATCTCCATGACTAGAGACTGAAAATGGAGTTGTTAACGTTCTGACTCTAGATCGAATCCGTGTCAAAATATAAGAATTTTTCGGTTTAGTCAAAATCAAACTTTTATCACTTTGACCACTAAGTATATATAATTAATAATGTTTTATCATATAAAATTATATTTTTTGATTCATCATTAAATAAATTTTTATTAAAAATATATATTTTATATTAAAAATTATATAATTTTCTAGATATTATTGATAGAAGTTAAAAGATTTTGATGTTACCCAAACTTAAAAATGTTTATATTTTGTAACGGATGTAGTATACAGTAACTTACCACACAGCGAGGGAATCAAGGGCAATCTCTGGGTCCTTGAGCAGGCCAGCTATCAGAACGGTTATTTGAGTGTACCACGTCTCGAGGCAAAGCATGACTGCCGAAGCCGCCGAGAGCTTGAGGAACTCCGGCAAGCCTGAGAACGCCTGGCAGGAAAAGCCGGTCCACGTCCGTCGGCACCTCCCGGACGTGATGATGTAGACGAACTGCGCCGTGACAATGATCCACCAGCTCAGGCTCAGGATCAGCGAGGCGCCGAGCAGCCCGAGGCCGAGCCTGTACACCGCAAACCAGCTCAGGACGAGGTGCGCAGCGAGCGTGGCGGCGGAGATGTAGGCGCTTGGCGCGACGATGCTCTGCGCCTGCAAAAACTTCTGGATGGGGAAGTTGGCCGCGTATGCGAAGATCTGCGGGATGAGGCCGACGACGTAGACCCAGGCGGACTCGGCGATCCTCTCGGACTCCCCCAGCAGGAGGAGGATCTGCTTGGAGAAGACGTATATGATAGCGAGCGGGACGCCGGTGGCGGTGAGCAGGACGAAGGAGCGTTGCATGTAGATGCCCAGCATCTCGTGCTTGTGCGCGCCGTATGCCTGCCCGCACAGCGTTTCCACGGCGCTGCCCATGCCGAGCTGCATCCATAGGTTTGATCCGAACTTAGAAACGTGGAACTAGCCGCAATTTACTTGCTACCATTTCTAGTACAACTAGCATCACCAGACTGGAAAAAGTTGGAAGCGTGTGCTATACAGTGCTCTCGAAATTGAAATTGAAAAGATGCATATGCAAACGTACGGCCTTTTAATGTTTCTCACGGTCATGGGAAATCATAACTAATGATTTCTACAGAAGACAGTTTTTCTTAACTTGCAAATTTACGGTACAGTATACCATACCAACTACCTCATTAATTTTGTAGTCGATCAGATCTGGATCTGTACACTGAAAATCTGAATTATTTTTGTATTCTTTGATTTCGACAGTCAGGAGATGTTTTGCCGAGTTCTAAAGCAGAGGCCAAATCAACAGGAAACTAGAAACGAGGTGACCATCATGCAATGCAAAAGCGTCGTTCGAAAATATGCACCTTTCCAACGATGAAATAAACTCGATGAGGGCGTACCATGAGCCCGTACGCGAAGACCTGGATACCGACGTTGCCGAGCGAAGCGGCGGCGAGCTCGAGCGTGCCGAGCTGGCCGCAGAAGATTCTCGTGGACAGGGACATGGCGTAGTTGATCATGTACACGGCCACGGCCGGCGCCGCCAGAGCCACAAGCAGCCCCAGCTCTAGCCGTGCAGCGTGGAACAGCCGCCGCGACCGTGGAGACGCCTCGTCCGCCAGGATGCGCTCCAGCTGCGCGCTCACCCCATGCGTGCCGCAAACCTCGCCGGACACTTCGCCGACGCTGTCGTCCAGCAAGAGGAGCGGCGTATACTGGTCGCTCGTTGTACCCATAGCGCCGGCCGGCAAACGTCTCGGATCTCAGTCGCTCTCGGTTTAGCAGCTGTGTGGAGCTGAGCTCTGCAAAAATTGTATGCTTGCTATAGCTGCAGCTTGTGGTAGTTTGGACTGCCGCAGTTCGATCGGTGCTCAACATATGTGGTTGACGACAACAGATGCAGCATACGTGTCAGCCGCCGCAGAACACGGCCACAGTACATCGTGTTGTGTGTCAGCTCCACAGATGCATCGACGATCGTGAAATTAGTGCCGTGTGCGGGCGAATGATACTTGCGCTGTGATGATAGTAGTAGATCGCTGCAGCTTGATAGGTCGTGCAGTACTATAATTGGGCCGGTGAGGTTGATTCGTCGCCTAGCTATTTGGCAACGGGAGGTTGGCCTCAGTAAAGAGATGTGTGACAAGTCTAGGACAAACGCAAAGTGGCGGCCACTGGCAAAAAGAAAGGAAAGCGCAAAATGAGTAAAGAATAAATTTTACTCCCTCCGTTTTTAGTTGATCGCTATTTTCATTTCAAATTACTTTTATTCATATTTTTTAAATTTAATTTGAATGTAAAAATTATAAGTCATATTTCAATTACCTTCAATGATAAAGTAAATTATAAGAAATATATGATATTTATTATACTTATTTAATAAGATAATTAGTTAAAAGTCAGCACCGAAAACATTTTAAAAATAGAATGAGTATCTAAAACAGTAAAAGTACTTCAGTTTTCATTTGTGTCTTTAAATCCTTTCAAAAAACCTAGAACGACAGTTAAGAGAAAGTTTTATCTCACGGTAATAAATGTTTCAGTATATTTCAGCTATTTCTTTGGGTCTTTAAGTCTTTCTTTTTAAAAAGCTAGAGCGCACACCCTATTGACAAGATCGCATACTATTAAGGGCTCGTTTAGAACGCAGAAATCACGTAGCAATTTCACAAGAATCAATTCTATTCACAGGAAAAACAGGATTCAGGAAACAAAATCCCGCAATCCAAAGGACCCCTAAATAACTAAATTGACCTGAATATAATATCTGCAATCTAACCAACTGAACTATGCTCAAATTTAGTATTTGTTTCAGTTTGCACTCATAGATCAATATCAACTATATTTATGTTTTTGAGTGAACTAATCTCAATATCCACACCCAACACTAATTATTGAACAAACAATTGAGTGAAATATCTCAGTAGTTATTATCAATATCAACTATACTCTCGACAATTTATATTTTTGTGGTCATCGCCAGTAATTGTTACCGGAATTCTATTCAAGAATAACCCTAACACCTAGGGTGTAGAATAGAATTTTTTTAACAATTACTGAAGGTGACTAAAAAATATAAATTATAGTATATTTCATATCGACGATAATTACTGAAGCATTTCACTCAATTTTGTTCAGTAAAGAATATTAGGTGTAGAATAACTATTCTACATCATGGCTGTAAAATAGCTCACCAGCACCCGTTGTGGCAAGCCAGCCTTCCTTCAGTATGTATTCCTCTTGCATATAGTTATTTGCTTTTGAGTACTTGTGACGACTGTGGTGTCTTTCGGATCCCATTATTACACATATTCTTGATTGAATTTTTTAGTCCTTCATGTTGGTCACATTGATGGTGAAAGTTTTGACTATTCTTTTCAAAGTGTCTTGACATGGGGGAAATTACTTCGAGGGCAACGTACTGATATTGATGCTTTAACAAAAGAGACATGTTGATTTTTTTAATCATTATTTAAAGGTCCTTAACGAAATTGTTGCATAATTCGTAGGATCGTGGGGGCACTTGCAGCAGGTTCAGCTTCGTGAAGTTGAAGATTTTCTTTAGACGAAAGAAGAATTATATTAATGTGCAGCTCCAAATCTAAAGAAAATAAATCTAAGTGCATCCAGATAGATCTTCATATTCATATTACTCACGTCCCAGGTAGCTCCAAATCTCAATCCCAACCCTGTATAAATATTCATATGGATGACCACACAGGTAAGCACTCAGGAAACTGTCTGAGAACAAATGCCTAAAGAGTGGTGGTCAACATTCCTACGTGCAAAATTAACCATAATATTTTTCTTTGTTCTTTTTTCTCGAATACACAGGAGAGCTGCGTATCATTTCAATAAGAAGAAGTAAAATAGACAAAGTATAAAACACACAAATACAAGAAACAAAAAACAAAGCCTCCACACAACTCCACACACTAGACACAACTCACATGATAGCCATAACAGGGTAAAACACAAACGACTGGACCCAATGCTGAGATCTCAAACATTGACCACAGGGAAGCGTGCAAGCTCCCTTGCTCCAGCCATACACCACAAATGATATTCCTCTTCAATGCGTGTGGGAATCCTCTGCACAACTGGCGACTCCCCATTGAAAACACATGCATTTCGCTGTTTCTAGATTATACAGGCACCTAAGATAACAAGAGAATTGATTCCCTTTTTGAAGATTGTTTGGAGCCCAACTAATTGTCATAATCCACCAATCTTCAAAAGAAGTGTCCTCTGCTTGAGAGGCTAAAGTTAGGAGATCCACCCTGTTGAACAAATGAAGCCACACTTATCTAGCGAACGCACAGCTAATGATAACATGCTCGATATCCTCCTCAGCTTTATCGCAAAGAAGACAACAGCTTGGGTGAGGGAGATTTCTTCTTGCTAGTCTGTCTGCAGTCCAACAATGCTTATGTATTGCCAACCAAATGAAGAACTGACATTTCTTAGGTACCCACCTCTTCCATCCCATGGATTAAAATGTACAGACCCAATAAAGAAAGTCTCATAAGTTGATTTTGATGAGTACTATCCAGAACTTGAAGATTTCCATTGATATTTATCTGAGACACCAGGAACAAGATGCACCTCCCCCAGCAGATCCACGATTTTTAATAACTTCGTGAGAGCAGCGACACTAAGGGCGCCCCTGATGGCCTAAACCCATTGAAAATCTTTTAAAGCTTCACTGACCTTTCTACAATTACGAAAACGTTTTGGAACCAGGGCAAACGTAACCATGGCTGCAGCAATATAACTTTAATGGGCTCCTGTACCTAGAAGGGGAATATCATCCAAGGCTTGTCAGGCTGAGTCCTTGCTAACCAAAGCCATCTCATACGAAGTGCCCCACCCAAAGTTGTCAGGTCAAGCATACCTAGACCTCCATGTTCTAGTGGCCGAGTTACTTTCGGCCATACCAGCAAGCAGTGTCCCCCTTGTGCATCTTTCCGCCCTCTCCATAGAAAACCTCGATGAATTTTATCCTTTGACATCAAAGCCCACCGTGGTAGGTCCACTGCCATCGCAAGATAGATGTACATGGAAGTCATGACAAATCTAATCTGTACAGTTCATCCAGCTCTATTCATAAGGTGTGCTTTCCATCCAAGTATTTGATTTGCATGGTGATCAATGACAGATTGGATTTGGATTTTGTTAGCTTCTGGACCGACAGGGGTAAACCAAGATATTTGCAAGGAAATTCCAGCACCTGACAAGGAATCCGCTGCTGGATAAATTCTAAATCCTCATTGGAGCAATGAATGATGGTGACACGCTCTTATGGATATTAGCATGCAACCCTGTAGCAGAACCAAAAACCCTTAAAATATCCAAAATTAGATCAACATCTGAAGCCACTGGCCAAAGGAACATAACCACATCATCCGCATAGAGGGAGAGGGAGATACGGTGACAAAGATGACATTGTGCTAAAGGACAAAGCAGCCCCAAATCACTAACCTTCTGCACAATCCCGTTAAGAATGTCCATGACCAAAATGAACAACATAGGGGACAATGAATCGCCTTGCCACAAGCCTCGCTGATGTTGAATTTCCTGTCCTGGTGATCCACTGAGCAGAGAATTCTTGTAGATGAAGAGAAGAGCAAGCCAGAGATGGTTTGACACCATCTGCGCCCAAAACCAGGATGCCTTAACACCTCCACCAAAAAAGGCCATGACACTGAATCGAAAGCCTTTGTTATGTCCAACTTGAGCTGGATCCGAGGGAGCTTCTGCTGGTGGAAGAACCTTGCAGCCTGCTGTACCAACATACAATTATCCTGTATACATGTTCCTTTGATAAAAGCACTCTGGTTGACTGCCACCATCTCAGGAAGCTTATGGGCCAGCTTGTTGGCTAGAATCTTCATGACCAACTTAGCAAAGCTGTGAATCAAACTAATAGGCCGAAAAATCCTTGATCTGATCCGCTGCTTCTTTTTTTGGGATTAAGGTGAGAAATGCCGAGTTGAGCACCACAAATTCTGAATTTCCACATTGAACTAAAATCAGCGCAGCCATGAAACTGGACTTGATGATGGGCCAACAACACTTGTAGAAACGTCCGGTAGACCCATCCAGGCCAAGAGCTTTATCGGAAGGCAAACCTTTTATTGTTTCGCACACTTCTCTGCGGAGAAAGCATCGAGATCCTGTAAGGTTGTGAGGCTGCAGCTTGAGCTGTTAAAGAGTAATCGATAACTCACATTGTTCAGCAGTTTCCAACACTACAAGAAATATAGCTTTCTGTGACAATTTCGTTTCGTATTGTCACAGAACCTAAACAAATCATCATTATCTAGATTCTATGACGTGACAATGATGAAAATCAATTTGTCACCTATCATGCGTCTCTATCCATGTTCTATGATGAAACAAAAAAATTCGTCACTAAATCTGTGACAGCCCTGCCATTTGTCGCAAAATTGTGACGTTTGTTTTTGTTACTAATTTACTAAGAAAACTTCACAACTAGTTGCATAGAAAATACCTTGTAGGATTGAAATTATCATAAAATTTATATGTATCTCACATGACAATCAATAGCATACAACGGATCAAAATCATCCAAAACATAATAATGTCTCACCAATACATCACCATATAATTAATCCTAAATAATGCTTCATTACATATAGCACTACAATAATGTTTCATCACATACAACACCATAATAATATCTCATGACATACAACACTATATATTTTTAGAACAGATGTTCAAATCCCATTTAAAATAAAAGTCAGTTCCTTCTCAAGAGCTGCCAAACTCAACAATTTACTCTAGCTATTGCACACGCATCGCAATGGCAGATCTGCCACTGATCTTTGGGGCTGCACTCACAATGCCGGCGGCTTTAAGAAGCTTCGACCTTAGTAAGACTTGAGAAATAACTTCAGTTGCTGTCTTTGGTTCTTGGCCTTCTATAGGTTCAGCCATAATGGCTTCCATTTCATCCTACAAATAAGCAACAACATGAAATTCAGGTGTCCCGCTGATTACTATAATGTGCAAACGACATCATATGCAATTGTAAAATCATTAAGGGCATATACTTACAATTGCTTTTTGGACTGGTTCTGATAGGATTACGGATCCTACCGGCGGTTGATCGGAGGTTGTAAGGGTGAGAGATCGGGGGCCGGGCTCGGCGACGGCTCTGGGGCGCCGTCCTTGCAGCCGTCGCGAGGGAGAGGGAAAGAGAACGCGGCGGCTAGGGTTCTCCCCGGCTCCCTTCTGGAAGCCGGAAACAATAATATGTTTCTGCTCCCCTCCATTAGTCCTTGGTCACAAGTATTTATCTCGTCTATTGAAATATGCAAATAACCCCTTGATTCTATAGAAATTATCTAGACTTAGGCACTAATACCCTTTTGCCGGCCATAATGTATGCCG
>BCLH01003901.1:0-22792 GCA_001602315.1 Zoysia pacifica
TAATTTTTTATAAATTTCATATATTATAATTTGCTTTATTATTAAAATTATTTAAATCATAACTTAAAATTTTACATATTTGTATTAATTTTTTAAATAAGTTAAATAGTCTAAGATAATATTAAAAATCAACAGTAAACAATAATTTAGTAATTGAGGGTCAATAAAACTATTTAAAAAATATAAGAGAAGTTCTTATAAATTTATTTTACTTCTATGTTTTGTAAGTATATACTATAATTGAAGATCTTTATATGTAATAAAAATATATATTTAGATAACTTAAATTATTTTATCTCTTAAAAATGTTTTTTGATTATTATAACAACTAAGATTCAATTTTTTTCTCGCTTACAACTCTTGTCTAAAAAAATAGTAGATTTGAACGTAATATTTTAATCAAACATTACCAATATAAATTAAAAATAATTTTTAATTTATTAAGTTACAAAATTAGAAATAATTTGTTTTAAAAATACTTTCTTAAAAGTGTATTTTTATTAAATATTTTATAGATAACAAATGTCACACTTATGCTTTAAAAACTATATCGACAACTTCTTTGAAACTGAAATATATATTTATTCTATGTCAAAGCAATTATACTCCTATTTATTAAATAATAAATTTAAAATATTCTGTTTAAACTAAAAATAAATAATAAAAATATACATAAAAAAAAGACAATTACTGCATAGATTTTTTAATCTAAATTTTTCCCCGCCGTAACAACCTCGGGTGGCCAGGTGGGAGAGGCTCGCCGGCGCCGGGACAGTAGGCTGCCGCCGCATTTGCCTCCAACCCGTCGTGCCGGTCATCAGCGCCTGTATCCCCGCGTCAGGTACGTACACACAACGGCATCCCTAATCCCTATCCCGCTCCGCCTTTTTTATTCCTCAAAGATAAGAAAAAGAATTAAAAAAAACGTCCAATAGTTTCCTGTTTCATCCATCCCCACTATTTCCCTGGTCAAGGAACAAGGCGTGTGCCGTCTGCCGTGTGGAGAAGGGGAAAGGCGAAACTAGACGGGGAGGCGACGGGGCCGAGGCCCGATTCAGAACTCCTGCGCCCCGAATCGAGAGTCCGGATCTAGCAGGTTTGTTAATTCGTGCCCTGATCCTTGTTCCCCATCCTGGTTCCTTCCGATCGGTGCTCGTTTCTCGTTGTTCCGTGGCTCGGGTTGGGGGTCTTTCTGGGACCTTTGGGTGCGGCAGGTGACGGGTTTTCTCGGTAGTTTCGGATGGGTTCTCTCAGGATCAAGTGATGGGAGAAAAGAGAGGCTTTCGGATTTTTGACAGTAGAAACAATGTCTGATTTCTTTTCCTACTAATACTGGCATGGGAACAATCTGTTCCTGCAGTTTTATACTGTATTGTTTTCTCTATTCACATACATTTTTCCCTTGAACTCGCGGGAGAGTTGTCCATGAGTATGTAACAAAAATAGCAACTAACTAACAAAACTGATATTGGGATAGCAACGCCAAAATGACACACAAAAGGCACTTAGGGTCCGAAAAAGTAAAAAGTTCTTGCTAACTCTGAGGCTGAGAGTTGTTAAGATATTAACTCCAGAATCCCTCATCCCGAATTGCGCATTACAGTTGATGAACATCTTGAGGAAGAACCTTCAAAACACTTTTGTCCCATGTTTCGAAACGAGCCAGGCCACTAAGCTGGTCCTGAATTGTTTGGCTAAACATCAGCATACACCATTCCCCTTTTGTATCAGCTGACATTATTACAAATGCAACAGGCTTTATTATCGATATTCTGTTGATGTTTATGTCGAAATCAGATAGTTATATATGATCATAGTTTATTACCGTGACAATTCTTTGCGCTTGTGCTTATGCCTATCTAACTACCGAACCTATCTTTTTAACAATATATTTTATTGTTGCATGCCTGATGCTTATGTGTTATTTTGAATTATCCAGCGATGGCGTCATCTTCGGACTCATGGGTGAAAGAGTACAATGAAGCATCCAGGCTTGCTGATGATATTAATTCCATGATTGCTGAAAGAGGATCCCTTCCTCAATCTGGTCCAGAAATTATGCGACACACTTCAGCTATCCGGAGAAAAATAACTATTCTTGGGACAAGACTGGATAGCCTAGCGGCATTGTTGGCCAGAATTCCTCCAAAGTCACTGTATGTTCAATTTCTACTACTATTATGTACAGTGCAGTGTGAATCTTCTTAGAACTAAGTTTCAGATAATCTACCTTAAATGAAAGCTGATGAGTTAAACATTTGTCAGTAATGCTTCTGTAGATAATTTTTAGTTCCACCTATTCTGGCAGAAACATAGTCTAGACAGAAATTGGCACGCGGTAATAAAAAACTGAGCTCTGCCATCATTGAGTGAAACAATGCAGGGTGGCAACATCTTATATCAAGAAGTTTGCATTTCAAGCATGAAGTTTGGTCTCCAGTGACACATACTGTGCTAAACTACTAGAATTGAACTATTTGGCATGTGTGTTTTTCATGTTGTTACCCTACTTAGGAAGTTGGTAGTAAGTAAATAAAAAGATGGTGTGTTTGCTCAACTAAATTTAATTACTGTGAACTGTGAGATACAATATTTTTTGTGTCTTCAAGAGAACAACTTTATCGCAATAGAATTTGCACTGAAAAAATTATCTCTTGATCAAGAACTTTGATGAGAAGTCATTATCTATTGGCGCAAGGAAGTGTTTCAGTTTATGTTTTACTGAAAATTTCGCTTTGAATTTATTTCTTGTGCAGCACTGACAAGGAATTGCATAAGCGCCAAGACATGCTTTCTAATTTGAAGTCGAAAGCAAAACAGATGGCAGAAAGTTTCAACATGTCAAACTTTGCTAACAGGTGTATTCCTCATGTTTATCAATGATCTTTATAATAATATTTCCTGCATAATACTCATCTAGTTTCTTTCTGGCAAGATTTGTTTTAGTTATTTGTAGAAATCTTTATGTATAATGAAGATGCTAAATATGTTTTTTTTCCCTGATTTAGGGAGGATTTGCTTGGTCAGAGTAAACAAGTTGATGATATGAGCAGAGTTGCTGGGTTAGACAACCAAGGAATCGTTGGCCTTCAGAGGCAGATTATGAAAGGTACTTATATTTTCCTGAATGTTATCCTACAGAGGAAAAAGGTTGGAGTTTGTTATTTGCATCAAAGAATGGAGGAGTACTGAAAGAAACAGAGCTGTTTCATCACACTTGTTGCATTTGATGTTGGTGTTTTCATGGAAATGGCAGTTATTTGTGGGTGTGTTAGCCATTACGCGGCAGCTTATCTGTTTATTTTGTCTGTTATGATTTGCAGAGCAGGATGAGGGTCTTGAGAAGCTGGAAGAGACAGTACTGAGCACAAAACATATTGCACTAGCAGTCAATGAAGAACTTACTTTGCACACAAGGCTGATTGTAAGTGCCCGTAACGAATCCATATTCATCTGGATTTCTCATGCAAGATAATAATTTCCCCATCTTCGTGTTTGCAGGATGACTTAGAAGATCATGTTGATGTTACAAACTCACGTCTTCAGGTTAATTTTTTGTCCCATTCCACATCATTATTCTTGCTTAGCCAATCTAAGTATTTTAGTTCTTGATATTCACATTTTGGTAGTTTGAATGAAAGGAACATTGATACAAGATTATTTTCATGCAGCGTGTGCAAAAGAGGCTTGCTATTCTGAACAAGCGAACTAAAGGTGGCTGCTCATGTATGTGCCTGCTATTGTCTGTTGCTGCCATCGTGATCCTTGCAGTTATCGTCTGGCTTCTCATCAAGTATATGTAAAAGAAGTCGCTGGCTGCCCACAATCTATTCTGGGCTCTTCACTTTGCTATTCCACTAAAATGTGCACCCCTTTGTCTCAGTGTCGTCTCTGTTTTCGTTATTGGAATGGTTATGCCAACATGTACATTACGTCATATGAGGTATGGTCATGATAAGGAATTTATGTATGAGAGTACAAGATGTGGCCGTTGTGAGTGCAATGAGAAGCTGGCTTCGTTATGCCTTTGTTATAAGAGATCTTTATCAGTTCCTATCCTTGTACATCGGGTAATTTAAGGTTCTGGTTCCATGTTCTTTACATATACGTCTGTAACCTTATATGCCCTTAAAGTTTTTCATCTTAAGGTTCAGCTTTTCAGCTGGCATTTCCAATTAAAAAGCTGAAGAGCTATAAAAGTTGAAACGAGTAAGATTATGAAAAGTTGACTTATGAGGAAATTAACTATAAGTTGAAACACTTAAAGCTGGTATATAACTTTTGTTGTGTAGAAAATTTGAAAGTATATTATAAGGCTAACATTTAAAATACTCTTTGTTGTCACCCTTGACTTTGATCGTTCGTTGTTTCTAAAAAATTATGAT
Source organism: Zoysia pacifica (assembly GCA_001602315.1). Taxonomy (NCBI): domain Eukaryota; kingdom Viridiplantae; phylum Streptophyta; class Magnoliopsida; order Poales; family Poaceae; genus Zoysia; species Zoysia pacifica. Next base: position 4,386 of record BCLH01003901.1, read on the forward strand.
TAATATTATATATTTAATTATAATTTTTGTATCATCAAAAATAATTAAAATATAGCTTTTTATACATTTAATCTAATTTTTTAAATAAAATAAATGGTCAAAGATGACATCAATAATGACAACAGATTAATGGTTGTCATTAAGAATCTGCGCTGGTGTCTCCATGAGCAATACCATCTACAAAAGTTCTTTTGGATGCCTTTCTATTTAATGCAATCTAGCCTCGAACATTTAGGGTCTTTCTTTCAGCGCCTACGTCCTTACTCTGACATATTGTTTCTAAATTCATAAAAATAGGAAAGGGACTACCCTGCTGAGTTCATATATATATATATATATATATATATTTCTCTGGCTTCCTCACTTTGTGTGCGTCTATATTTTTCTCCTTTCCTTAATTCTCATAAACAGAGCTAGAACAACAACTAATACAAGATGGAGGGACCATAAGTCTCTGTCTCAATAGCTAATTTTATGTCGATGAGGAGAAACGTTGTGTCAAGAAACGTGCCATTTAACCTTGAGCAGAACCCAATTGGAATTTCCTCTGCGCGGGCACTGACGCCTGCCCAACGCCTAAACGTTTCAGTAAGTATACATCATTCAGTTGCATTATTATACCACATCTGGACAACCACCCAATTCGTCATGGGGTGAAACTTAACTGTACAATTCTTTTAGGTAGATCTGATTGATGCGTGGATCGATGACCACTCGGACGCAATGGTTCTCCGTCCACCCATGTGCTTTGTATCCACACTTGTGTTATTTTTAGTACATTAACTGTTTAATATTTTTCGTGCTTGTGATACACATACATACGACCGTAAATGTAATTTCTAAATCACATATTTACTTCGCCTTTCCATCCTAGGGCACAAAAATATGTAGAGGAATTTACATTGGGTGGAAGTTAATGTGTGCATAAATGATTATCTGAAAAGCCACTAATTATATAATTTTGTAATATGACACTCTCCATTCCGCTCGATGTAAATCAAAATTATGTTTTCTGGGACATATATTCTATTGATTCTATTGCATTTAAACTCATCTTCATTCTTTTACTATATGCCATACAACCTCTTGCAGCACTAAAGGCTGACAGCTTCCTTGTTGCGAAGTGTTTCAATGACAATAAAATAATACCAGGAAAAGTGTATCTGATAATACAACTCTTCCAAGTGGTCTTATGATGCAAGTGGAAATTGCACATGGCAGAGGAGAGTTGGAGGCGACTGCAAGTGGGGGCATAAATCTATGGACATAAACAGCATCATCTTGCCCTGGGTGCACCATGCCTTCGATCTAGTTATGATCTAATACTTCATTTCTACCATAACCTGAATATTTTTTTACTATCTCTTCCGGACAAACACTATACCATTTCACAATTTTCTCGACACATTTTATGGTTGGTAAACAACATATTCACCAACAATTAAACTGCCGCTAACTATATTGCTATTTCCTAACAATTTATCCACCTCGAATTATATCACTTTTACCTACTATTCACTGTGAGGAAAAGTATCATGGTGTAGTGAAAAAAAAACTACTATGAACTATGAATTTTTCACGTGTGGATTGTAGATGGCTGGATACTGTGTAGAAATGGGGGAGGAACTTTCGTTTTGGGATCTGGATGTGGGGAAGGAACTTGTGTGGAATCTGCTGAACCATGTTGCAATGGAACCCAGTCAAAGTCAAAAAACATGCACTGAAGTTAACTTTCAGGGTCGTCGTCATATGGATTCAAACAGCATCACCATCCAAACAGCACGTGCCCGTCACTCACCAACCATCACCTCCGGCTCTATATATAGCAACCCCAAAAGCATTGCTTCTGTACTCCCGGCAACCATTACACACAGTGCACCGTGCTCTCACATTTCCACAAGTACGTAGCCGGTGCGAACCAGCAGTGCGTAACCCATTGAGATAACCCTAGCGACCTAAGCTCCTCGCAAATTATAGGGCCAGACATGGGTGTTACATCCACTAATAGCACGGCCAGCTTCGTCACCACCGGCCATGGCAGCACCGTCTGCGTCACTGGCGCCTCCGGATTCATCGCCTCCTGGCTTGTGAAGGTCCTCCTGGAGAAGGGCTACGCGGTGCGCGGTACTGTCCGCAATCCTGGTCCGTTCTCCATTTATCGTCGTTCATTGTTTGCCTAGCCAACGGCTACATAATGTAGATGCCATATTTCCACTTCAATATGTCTAACGTTGAAGGACTTCAACTGTATGTACGTAAAATCAGATGATGCTGTGAAGAATGCGCATCTGAGAGTGCTGGATGGAGCCGCGGAGCGTCTGGAGCTGGTGCAGGCGGACCTGTTAGACAAGGAGAGCCTCGCCGCGGCGTTCCATGGTTGTAAGGGCGTCTTCCACACCGCCTCCCCTGTCACAGACGACCCGGTAATTTAACAACCTTCCTTTGGAAGAATGTTTAAGTCACTACTGTAACTAAATATGCAACTTGTGTGTATATGGAGGAATAACTGTGGTCTTCGAATCGGTGCAGGAGAAGATGATCGAGCCGGCGGTGACCGGGACGAGAAATGTCATCAACGCCGCCGCAGACGCAGGCAGCGTCCGGCGCGTTGTGTTCACATCGTCGATCGGTGCCGTGTACATGGACCCTCGCCGCGATCCCGAAGAGGTGGTCGACGAGACATGCTGGAGCGACCTGGAGCACTGCAAGAGCACCAAGGTTAGTAACCAGAAGATAGTTACGAAAAGTGGTATTTGGATCGAGAGCTCATAGGCATGTCCTCTCGCCGCGCAGAATTGGTACTGCTACGCGAAGACGGTGGCGGAGCAGGCCGCGTGGGAGCTGGCCAGAGAGCGGCGGCTGGACCTCGTCGTGGTGAACCCGTCGCTGGTTCTCGGCCCGATGCTGCAGCCAGCGGTGAACGCCAGCACTTGGCAAGTCCTCAAGTACCTCGACGGCTCGGTGGACACGTATGCCGACGCGACTCAGGCGTACGTGCATGTCCGCGACGTCGCTGACGCGCACGCAAAAGTGTACGAGGCGCCCGGCGCGCGTGGACGGTACCTCTGCGCGGGGCGGACCCTGCACCGTGGCGAGGTGTGTCGCATCCTCGCCAAGCTGTTCCCGGAGTACCCGGTGCCTACTAAGTGTAAGGGCGGTGCCGGCGAGACGGTCAGGGGGTGCGAGTTCACCAGTAGGCGGCTGACGGAGGTCGGTGTCGAGATCACGCCAGCGAGCCAGGGCCTGTACGACACGGCCTGTAGCCTCCAGGACAAGGGCATGCTTCCCCGTGTCGCCATGTATTGACAACATTTAGTTTCTTATTGGCTGCACCTGTTAGCTGCTGGCATGAAGTCACTGCTGCCACTTATATGCAACAACCAGAGGCTCTGTTTATGGAGTCAACTTGAGAAGATTGATGGAGACAAGAAAACAATAAATGTAGTATGCTGGAGTCTAACGACGGCAACAATGTAAATTTTCGTCAACTATAAATGGAGATTTTAGCAACATAATTTGATTGTAACAATCTTCCATTCAAACTGTTAGGTCGATGTTTACTTTGATTTGCTCGTGGACTCAATGAGTCAAACTTTGTAATAATTGGTTGTAGCTCCTTATTTACCATTCAAAAATAGACTAATGCCTTACAAACTATCGAAAAATTAGTACTTCCTTATCTGCCAGCGGATCTGAAATTGATGCCTCATATGTCATTACTCTCTACTTTGTGATCATCTTTGTTCAATTTATGATGCAAAATTTGCCTTATTTTGTTATAAAAATTATTTATTTATTTTGATTATTTCATATAATATAATTATTAGCTTATACAAATATATTTTATTTTAAAATCATAAAGGCATGAAATAAACAAACATAGATTTATTATATGCCTTTATCATGCTATGGGCGGAACATATAAAATTTTGTTACATGATTTTTCTATGGATAAACGTATCATTTTAGCCCAAATTAAAGACATTTATGAGTTAAATTGATAGTGATGACATAAAAGGCATCAATTTTAGATCCAATGGCGGATAAGAAACTTCTATTTTTTTGATGGCTTGTAAGGCATCAAATAATTTTTGATGGTAAAAAAGAAATTGATAATTTTTTACCATTATCTTAAAAAAAATTAGCTCGAATGCCCATGCTATGTTACAGGTAAGATAAGTAATGTAATCTTTTTCCGATATGGAAAGATAATGTGATGCATTCTTGTTTCGATAAAGAAATACAATGTGATATACTTCCTATACCATAGAAAAATTAAGCGTTAGACGCTAGGTGAGCGGTGACCCACCGCCTAGTGCTTTGTCGTGCTTAAGCGCGCCCAAGTGTTTTCTTAATTGGTAGTTTCCAGCAAAGTAAGGTTATATCAATCAAAATAAGGTTAATGGAGGGCGGGGGAGGGGTGGGAAGGAAAAAAGAGACATCTACCATTGGGTTGTTGAAGTCCATCTGCTGCTGTCCGTCTGTCCCATTCTAGCCCATCAACATCTCTAACCCTAACACCCCAACCAGCCCCCTCCAAGGCTCCCCACACCCAGCCACCACCCCTCCCTCCCCACCCCCAGCTGCCACCTCTCTCTCTCCCCCTCCCAAACGAGCAGCTCCACCACGGCCAAGTTGAAGCCCCTCCTAGTCATGCCGGTGGCATGCACCGGCGACTCAAAGCTCCCTCTGCCGATGCCATCTCTCTCTCTCTCTCTCTGTGTGCGCGCGCGCGCGTGGATCAGGGGCTCAGAGGATGGGACCGCTGCGGATTGGGGGCTCGGCGGATGGGGGTCGCAGCGGACCGGAGGTGTGGAGAACGCGTCGAGCGGCGGCTACCAGGCTCCGGCAGTGTGGCAAAGCTTGGCCGAAGTGTTGGACGCGCGTAACGGCCGCCTATGCCTTAAAGCGGAGCGGCACCGTCCCGCTCCTCGCATAATCACGCTTTGGTGACCGTCTAATCACGCCCTTTTTTCACGGTTCCTATATGATATATGTACGACAATATGAATAAACACACGATGAGATACGGACAAAACAAACGTATTCAAAGAATCTGAAACTGCAGTAATGTTAGTATATATTCACTAATAATCCAGTGATGTTAGGTAAGTACAAAGTCAGGTAATTTCCACGTGATTCTTGGTCATCACTTTAGTGGCTTCCTCCACTAAAGACAAATGTTAGGCACTAGCTAGATGAGCTCGATGGCGAGAGCTGAGGCGGGCAGCAGTGCCCCCCACCTCACCACCACCCGCCGCTGCCGACCAACTCCAATGATGCTGTGAGTGCCTAAGCCGGTGGCACCACCACGGCCCCTCCAGGTCAGTGCTGTCCCCACATCTAACCCCCACCATTGTCGTCAACATGCCTGCACTCTAGGCGTCTGCAGAACGGAACTCACCAGCCAGAACGTCGGTCGTATCATCCTTGTTCGTGGCAAGCAAGCTCTTGGCTCGTCTATTTTTTCTCTTCTATGCTTTAAGGCCGGAGATCCGTCGCCGGCCGGAGTTCGAAACTAAGGGGCCTCCCACTGCCCAGGCTCTTGCCATGGGCCCCAGAAATCATGTCCACACGGCCGAAGTCAAAGAGGCTATTCAGCTTTTGGCGCAATCTCCCTTTCTCAGAGCTGTACTGTATTCAAGAAGAAGACGTGGGCTGCCAACAGTGTCCTGCCACCTCTTCTGGCTCTGACCCAAGTGCTGTCAACTCACGTTGCTCGTTGTAACTCCTGTATGTTCTGCCCCCTTGATGCAACTCACAACACCAACCGCATTCATACCGTGACGCCTTGCTCTCTAGTGCGCCCCCACCCCCCGCCCCTGCTTCTCCTTCCCCACCACACATTTCTCCCCCTGCTTGCTTCCGCTGCTTCTCTAACGACCACCAGGTCCATTTCTGCCGGGAGCCAATTCATTGCCCTAGCTGTGGCTGTCCCGGCCACTGCTAGCGTGGGCGCCACCTGCCTGCGATTCGCGCTAGCACCTCATGGCCTCGTCGCTGCCAGGCCGTGTCGCAGCTCGACCTCCACTCCACAGTCACACATGCTACCCGTCCGTCCTCGCCTCCATCCCCCATGCATCCACCCTCATCCGCGCAGCCTCCTCACCATGGCAGCATGCCTCCGTCGTTGTCTCGACCACCGCTGCGTCGCTCCCTATCCCTCCCGCTTGTTTGCCACACATTGCTCCTGCCACTCTCACCACCCCTCCCTCCACCATGTATCATCCATACCACTCCTCCATTACCTTCCTTTGACCTGGCCGCGAATTCATCTCGCTCGGGTTCAGCCAGTCTGCTGCACTCCGACACCTCCGCTCGCCCAGATTTCCTCGAAGTCTTTGTTTCTCAAGGGCATAGTATGGAGGCTTCCGTTAAGCCTTCATTTACCTCACGCCTGTGCTCATGATCGCCCCAGATGTCCTAGTTGATGTGCTTCCCTCGTCGCGCGGTTCTGCCTTGCTCTGCTTTGGCTCTGTGGACCGCGGCAGCGCGGTGTTGTGCTCGCCATTCTTGCACGAGGGCATGCTTGTGGAACTCCAGCACCATGAGAGCGCAAGTGCGGATCACCCGGTCGAACTCCTGGCCACCGTCTCAGTGCTGCATCTCCCTCTAGCTCACTGGTACAGGGAGTACGCCCCACAGGCATTCCAGTGTTTTGGAGAGCCGCAGGAGGTGAATTGGCGTTGCCTTATGGGGTATGATTTCTCATTGCTTCGTGTTGTGGTCCAGATCGAGGACGCTGCCGCTATCCCGCATGATCTGTGGGTCCGTGACGCATCCCTCAGCATGTGCAGCATCTGTCCGATCTAGCTTCTCCGCTTGTGGCCTCATGCGAAATAATCTGATGACAGGGAGTGCTGCGTGCACTTTTTTGGCGCTTCCCCATATCTCCCGCCAGGACTCTCAGTGAGAGAAGATTAAGCTCACATTCTCTAATATTCATTAGCCAGGGATTACATTTATACACAACCATCACGTCCATATCTCAAGACTGGTTTATAGAAACAAATACCAGGGAGATAAGGATGGAAGGAGCACAACAGAGAATGAGGCAACTAATCTAATCCATGCGGCAACTGATCATGCGTATATTGCAGCTGATCGGCGTGCTCATCAGGAGATTGCCGCTACTGGATATGCACGGCAACAGTGCCATGCAGGGCATGTACGTGTGCCAGGATGTAAACACAATATTTGTCTAACACCCCCCCCCCCCGGCCGTCAGAACGGTAGACGGACAAACGTTCAGACTAGAACGAAACTCCGTGGAAACTGAAGTAGGGAGCCCTTTGGTGAAGATGTCGGCATACTGTGATGTCGTCGGAACATGAAGGACGCGGACTTCACCGATAGCAACTCGTTCTCGTACAAAATAAAGATCAATCTCCACATGTTTTGTACGCTGGTGTTGAACTGGATTTCCGGAGAGGTACACGGCACTGATGTTGTCACAGTAAACAATTGTGGCCCGTTGTAAAGGACACTGCAACTCCAAAAGCAGTTGGCGCAACCAAGTGGCTTCGGCAACACCGTTGGCCACGGCTCTATACTCCGCTTTAGCACTAGACCGTGAAAGAGTGGTTTGGCGCTTGGAGGACCAAGAGATGAGGTTGTCACCTAAGAAAACAGCATAGCCGGAGGTGGAGCGACGAGTGTCTGGACAACCCGCCCAATCTGCATCAGTATATGCTGTCAAGATATCCTGTGAGGTCCGATGAAGAAGAAGGCCATGATCAAGTGTTCCTTGAACATATCTCAAGATACGCTTCACCAGAGCAAAGTGAGGCTCCCTAGGGTCATGCATATGAAGACACACCTGATTAACGGCATATGCAATGTCCGGCCTAGTGAAGGTGAGATACTGTAGTGTGCCAACGAGACTTCAATAATGAGTTGGATCTTCAACAGGTGGCCCAGAGCTAGAGACTTTGGCATGTGTGTCGACTGGAGTGGAACAAGGCTTACAATCTATCATGCCTGCTCGCTCAAGAATCTCCAAAGCATACTGTCTCTGTGACAAAAACATAGCACCATTCTTGTGAGTGACTGAAATACCCAAAAAATGATGAAGGGGCCCAAGGTCCTTCATAGCAAACTCATTTTGTAATGCTGTGATGATATGACGCCGAAGGTCATCAGAAGAAGCTGTAAGCACAATGTTGTCAACATATAACAGAAGATATGCCATATCATGCCCCCGTTGAAGAATGAACAGGCTGGTGTCAGTCTTGGCCTCCACAAAACCAAGAGATGAGAGATGAGATGCAAACCGAGTGTACCAAGCACGTGTCGCCTGTTTCAGACCATAGAGAGACTTATTTAGCCGACAAACAAAATCTAGACGGGTAGGATCAGCAAAACCTGATGGCTGGATGCAGTAGACTGTCTCAGAGAGAGTGCCATGGAGGAAAGCATTTTTCACATCCAACTGATGAACAGGCCAGTTCTTGGAGAGAGCTAGAGTCAAAACAGTGCGGACAGTGGCGGGTTTGACAACTAGGCTGAAAGTTTCCTCATAATCCATGCCAGGCTGTTGAGTGAAACCACGAAGAACCCATCGAGCCTTATAACGATCAAGAGAGCCGTCAGGGTTGAGCTTGTGACGATAGACCCATTTTCCTGTAACAACATTAACACTAGCAGGTTTTGGAACTAGATCCCATGTGTGATTAAACTGGAGAGCATCAAACTCTTCTTGCATTGCGTTGCGCCAATTTGGGTTGGCCAAAGCACTGCGAAAACTCTTTGGGAGCGGAGAGAGAGCCGAGACTTGGAGATTCAACCGTTGTGCTGGTATTCGGAGGCCCCGTTTGCTGCGTGTGACCATGATGTGGTCATTCGCAATAGGAGGGGCCTGAAGCACAGGAACCGGGCCGACCCTGCTAGCAACAACCTGCGGCTGGTGGCCGGTAGGTGCAGCAGGATCAACATGGCCGGTAGGTAACATGGTGGAAGAAGTTCCTGAGTTGAAGTCGTGGCCTGGTGGTGACATAGGAGCATCGGCAGGCGAGCCTGCGGATGTAACTGGACCAGGAGGCACCGGGCCAGCATTAAAAATGTCTGGCAAGGCCGTCGAAGTGGTCGACGGAGCACTGGGGGCAGCAACAGCGCGCTGCAAAAGAGGACGGCGACTGATGGGCTGCACAGCACAATCATCATCTGCTAGAAAATCATAATCAGAGTGAGACGGCAGTGCCGCCATGTTAGCAAATGGAAACATGGACTCATCAAAAACCACATCTCGGGATATGATAATCCGATTAGTTGACAAATCCAAACACCGATAACCTTTGTGTTCCGAAGGGTAGCCTAAAAAGACACACATGGTGGATCGAGGGGCGAGTTTGTGCAGGGCTGTGGCTGAAAGGTTTGGGTAGCATAGGCATCCAAAAACTCTAAGGTGAGAGTAGCTGGGGTGAGTGCCGTAAAGAGCGAAGTGGGGTGTGTGAAAATGAAGAGTGTTTGTTGGGTGGAGGTTAAGAAGATAAGTAGACGTGTGGAGAGCCTCAACCCAATAGGAGCTCGGCATGCTGGCTTGGAACAGAAGAGAACGCATAATATTATTGGTGGAACGAATGATGCGTTCGGCCTTGCCATTCTGCGGCGACGTGTGTGGACACGACATGCTGAGGGCAATGCCGTGTGTGAGAAAAAGGACCGAGCAGAGGAGTTGTCAAACTCACGGCCATTGTCACATTGGATGCTCTTGATGGTTGTAGAAAATTGGGTACGAACGTAAGCGAAAAAATACTCAAGAGTGGGAAAAGTGTCAGATTTTAATCGTAGTGGAAAAGTCCAGAGATAGTGGGAGCAATCATCAAGAACAACTAAATAATACTTGTAGCCCGAGATACTGACAACAGGAGATGTCCAAAGGTCACAATGTATTAAATCAAAGCTCTGGACAACACGGGAGGTGGAAGAAGGAAAGGGCAACCTTGTGTGATGGCCGAGCTGACAAGCATGACAAATAGGCTCGGCGGTATTTTTATTACATTTGATAGCTGAACTAGAGGCTAATTTATTTAAAGCTGGAGAGCCGAGGTGGCCTAGACGACGATGCCAGAGTGACGTGGAGGCAGCGAGGAGGGCGGTCGCGCTGTGGGGGCTTGGCAGCAGCGGGTAGAGGTCTCCGGTACTATTGCACCTGACGATCACGTTCCGAGAATGAAGATCCTTCACAGAAAGACCAAATGGATCAAATTCAAGAGAACAATGATTATCTGTAGTAAAACGGCGAATAGAAATTAAGTTTTTTATAATGTGAGGGGAGACTAGAACGTTTTGGAGATATAAAGGGCGGTTGTAGGAAAAGGTTGTGGAGCCTGTGGAAGTAACAGGAAGAAGTGACCCGTTACCTACAACTATGTGAGTGGGAGTACTAGAGAAGGGGGCATGAGAAGTGGAGAGGTTACTGGCATCGGATGTCAAGTGGTTAGTAGCACCAGAGTCCATGTACCATTCACCTGATGGCGGCGGCGTTAAAGTCATGGTGCTGAATGCGTTGGCGAGGCCGGCTTGTTCCCAGTAGTTCATTCCGGACATGGGTGTCCAGGATGCCTGTGGTACACCATGTGCTTGGGTTGGTGCACTGAGAGGTGCATCATAACCTAGTGCACCAGGTCTGGTCGTGCCATAACCAGGGGCAGAGCTGCTGTAGTCAGGTGCACCATAGCCAGGAACAGACGCGCTGGAGCCGGGTGCACTGATGCTGAACTGAGGAAGTCCGCATCCAGTTGTGGACGAAGTGGCGTACTGATGTCCAGCATGCAGGGCATGGGGTGGCAGGCGTGGTGCTGGGCTGCCAGGATGAGGACCGAGCAGCGAGGGCAGTGGCCGTGCATGAGGCCAGACTTGGACAGTGCCAGACCACGGGTTTGCCAGAAAGGAGAGCCGGGGACCAATGGCGGCGTTGGCCTGATTGTTGCCGCCACGACCCTTGCTGCCACCACCCTTACCACGGCCACGCCCCCTGCCACTGCTGTTGTTGAAGTAGGCCGGGCCCCCGCTGTTGTTGGTGTTGGGGCGAGGACCCGACGATGGTGGTGCAGCCACAAAGGCAGAGGCAGAGTTGCGCTTGGCCTTCAGATTTATTTCCTCAAATTCAAGATCAGACCGAGCCTCGATGAATGAAGGAAACAGTTTCTGCCGTTGCATGAGGGCGGCCATGTGAGAGAACTTCTCGTTCAAGCCACGCAGGATGTTCAGCACAAGTGTCCTGTCATGCACCGGTTCGCCAAGATCGCCGAGGGCATCGGCCATGCTTTTCATTTTCCTGCAATAATCACTAATGGAGAGATCGCCTTGCACAAAAGTGCGGAGCTCGGCGTCGAGGAGGAGAGCCCGGGTCTCCTTGTTCCCGATAAACTGTTCTTCAAGGCCAAGCCACATACGCCGGGCAGTAGGACACGCCGTAGAGACGATCTCGGACAGCTCGGGGAAGATGGTGTTATGGAGCCAGCCGAGAACGGTGCACTCCATGCGAGCCCAGGAAGGGACTGTAGGGAACGCATCGGACAGTACATGATCTGCAAGTGCATACTTGCCCACGGTGAGGAGGAAAAGATTACGCCACTTTGAGTAATTTGGCGTCTTGAGGTCGAGGATGACAGGGATGAGGGATCGAATGTTGAGGACGGCGACCGCCTGGGAGTGAAGGTCGGCGACGGAGGCTGCCTCGGCTTCGGCAGCAGTGAGCTCGAGCGCCTCCTGCCGAACGCGTTCATCGGCTGCTAGCCGGGAGGCCTCGGCTACACTGGCCTTAGCCTGTGCGGCACGCTTAGCCTCCTGCTGGGCAAGGGCAGCAGCCTCGGCCTTGGCGCGTTCGAGGCGTTCTGCCTCGGCAGCGCGTAGGCGATTGAGTTCGGCGCCCTCATCGTCGAGGGCCATAGAGTAGAGGAGGTGATGGTGAAGGAGGGATCGCAACAGACGAGATTAGCCGGCGGCTGGGCTGCGGAAGAGGTCGTAGGATGCGACTGCTGATACTATGAGAGAAGATTAAGCTCACATTCTCTAATATTCATTAGCCAGGGATTACATTTATACACAACCATCACGTCCATATCTCAAGACTGGTTTATAGAAACAAATACCAGGGAGATAAGGATGGAAGGAGCACAACAGAGAATGAGGCAACTAATCTAATCCATGCGGCAACTGATCACGCGTATATTGCAGCTGATCGGCGTGCTTATCAAGAGATTGCCGCTACTGGATATGCACGGCAACAGTGCCATGCAGGGCATGTACGTGTACCAGGATGTAAACACAATATTTGTCTAACACTCAGTTCACTTGCTGCTGCCACCGTCTGCCGCACAGAATGCCCTGCCTAGGCCGCCCGCTGCCCCGAGACAGCTGCCCACCACTCGCACTCTATCGTCTGCACCTGCGACCCTGCTGCCCACGCCACAACCATTCTCTCCTCCCTGATCCACCAGCCCAGCAGGCCTTTGCTTCCGCCACTCCCACCCTTCCCCATCATCATCACCGTGTCTCGTCCTATGCCGCTGACCATGCCAGTGCCCCCGTAACCGCCTCGCTGCCAACGCTACCTCCACTCAGCGCTCTCCTAGCAGACAGCCCCACACCTTTACCTGCTTGTCATCTTGATGATATGGACCACGAGCTCTCTGCGTTTAAGACACGAGCACGTGCCAAACGTCTGCTGGACTGTGCGGCGAGGCACAAGAAAGGCGATCAGCTGGCCAAGTGATGTATAAGTGGTTTTCAATATTTCGTTAGGTCTGGTAACTCTCATTTTGATAGAGAAGTGACACAAACTTGATTCGGTCTCAAATCAATACGATTTGAACCTTTCAAGTGCAGCACCACTTCTCTTATAATTATCAATCATATAATTTAGTTAACCTCACTAAAAAAGCTAATCTCTGCAAATGAATCAAGAACACAAGCAACAACAAAGAAGAACGCAACATAGATACGAAATCAATATTAATTTGAGAAATATTATGTGTATCTAAAAGAGTGATGTCCTTATCACCAAGCGCCGCAGCGATCCCTTGTGGGCCAAGGAGCAGGCCACTTTCGAGGCCATGACGACCGGAGTTACGCACCTGAAGACCCTCAAAAATGAACTGGCCTGGTGCTCCAAAGACCTCAAGAAGGTGGTCAAATGCAGAGGCCTTCTCCAATGGCAGAAACTTAGTGCAGCGGACCTCCGTGCTCTTGCCGGAACTACTGACCTGATTGCAAACTCTGCGGACAGTCTGGATTTGGTGCTCAATAGGTCTAGAATAAGATCAATCCTTTCACTGTGTTGCCGTGCGCCATGTGTGCGCTCCTCCTCCGTTTCATGTTGCTGTTCCTTTTGCTCTAGGAGTGAGTTCCTGCTTGTACTTGTTCTGCTCGCTATCCTATTGTCCCCTGTAGTATCTCTATTATGAAATGAATTCCACATGCAAGACCTCGATCGTGTCTTGGAATGTGCGGGATCTTGGGCTTGAAAAGAAGTGTATTGTTGTGCGAGACACTCTTGCCACTTTCTCGCCTACCATTGCCTGCATCCAGGAAACTAAGCTTGATAACATCCCTCCTAAAGAATTCAGATCTTTTCTCCCTTCAAATCTTCGCGCCACTACCTTCCTCGCTGCTGACAGCTCTCGCAGTGGCATCGCAACTGCTTGGGACGATTCACACTTCACTCTGCTCTCTTCCTTCTCTCGTGATTACTACGTGAGAGCCACCCTCTCCGCCTCTCTCTCTGACATCGTGTTCACACTCACCAATGTCTAAGCGTCCTCGGACCATTATCACACTCCTGATTTTCTTGCAGAGCTGCATGACATCCCTGCCACTGTTTCTGGCCCTTGGCTCATCGCAGAGGACCTCAATCTGATCTGGGATATCTCGGAAAAAATAACAACAACTTTGACGCTTCTCTCGCGGCTTCCTTCAATGACACTATCCACGTCTCTGTCTTTGAGCTTCCCTTACTTCATTGGCTTTATACCTGGTCAAACAAGCGTGACGACCCTGTTCTCGCTCGCCTCAACAGAGCTTTCTTCAACACTTCCTTCAGCTCTGTTTCCCCAAACTTCTTTACCTCTCATCCCCACAGCACCTCCAATCATACTCCCCTGATTATTACTATCGACACCACTATCCCCAAGAGCCAGTGTTTCCATTTAGAGAATGCCTGGCTCAAAGATCCTTCCTCCCTGTCATCACCCCATTTTGGCTTGCTGAAACTAACAATGCAGGGGATTGATGGGCGCGCTTGTCGCTCAGCTGAAAGACACTCGCCGCGTTGTCAAGAAGTGGTCCAAGGACAAGCGCACTCCCCTCCTCGTCAACAATTGCAAGTTCATCATCAGAATGTTGGATCTTCTTGAAGAGCATGGCCGGCTGGACACAGGCGCGACCACGCTGTGCTCTCTGTGTCGGCAGCACCTTCTCTACCTCTTGGAGGTCAAGGCGGCCTATTGGAAGCAGCGAGGAAAATGCCGAGTGGTTAGAGAAGGAGATGAAAACACCAAGTATCATCTTTCTTATGCCTCGCAGAGGATGAGGCGAAAAAACATCAAGGTTCTGGAAATGGGAGACTACGCGAGTCACATGGACGAAAAGCGCATTCTAAGAGACCACCTCGCCACCCTGGTTGGAAGGGAGACGGCAACCTCGTGGAGCTTCAATGTGTCAGCGGTTTACAGCTCCCATCCGCAGGTCGATGCTCAACTGCTGGTGGAGCCGTTCACAACGGCAGAGGTTCACGCAACCCTCCGCGTGATGAACAAGAACAGCGCACCTGAGCCTGATAGTATTGGTCCTGCCTATTAATGCTCTGCATGGCACTTAGTTCGACCATCTGTGTTGAGATTTTTGGAAGCCTTCCATGCTGGGACAGTTGGACCTGGAGCGCACAAACCATGCGTATGTGGTGCTGCGGCCCAAAACCCCAAATGCGGTAGCCACAACAGCATTCCGCCCCATTTCCCTTCAAGGCTGCCTGATTAAAATTGCCGGTAAAATCCTCACTACCTGCCTCCAGCGGCAGGAATTTCGACGCTGATCAATATGGATCAAACAAGTTTCATAAAGGTCGGTCCATTTCGGAGAACTTCGTCTATGCTAAAGAATTGGTCCAAATCTGCCACAAGAGGAAAGCTCCCACCAGTGTGTTAAAGCTTGACTTTGCCAAAGCTTTACATAGTTTTAGCTGCTGGATAGCTTGCAAGCGTGCTCAGAGCTTGTGGATTTTCAGTTGAATGGTGCGGGATGGATCCAACAGCTTCAGGAGACTGCGAAGTCAGCAGTTATGCTCAACAGTGTCCCTGGTCGCTGGCTCCCGTGTCGCAAGGGGCTGCGCCAAGGCGATCCGTTGCCGCCTTATCTTTTCCAGCTGGTGGCTGACCTTCTACAGCAACTGCTGACGCATGACACTGCTGCGCCATCCCGTAGCTCCAGATCA
The DNA here is from genome assembly GCA_001602315.1 of Zoysia pacifica. Classification (NCBI taxonomy): domain Eukaryota; kingdom Viridiplantae; phylum Streptophyta; class Magnoliopsida; order Poales; family Poaceae; genus Zoysia; species Zoysia pacifica. The sequence goes on from BCLH01003901.1 coordinate 19,819, forward strand.
CCCATGCACAGTCATTCAGTATACCGACAGCATCCTTATCGTCGCCCAGGCCGACCCTGTCACGTTCACCCGCCTCAAGGAGCTTGTCACTTCCTTCTCACTCGCCACCAGCCTCGACATCAACTATAACAAAAGTACACTGCTGCCCATGAATGTTCCTACCAATGAGGCTGCCCAGTTCGTGTCCATCCTCGGATGAGCTCGAGGAGATTTCACCCAAATGTATCTCGGACTCCCCCTGTCTAATGTGACGCTCAACCTCACTGCTTTCACACCGATCATTGCAAGTGTGGACCGGTATTTGTCTGGCTAGCGTGCCAGCTTGCTGAACCACAGTGGTCGCCTCATCCTAGTAAACTCATTCCTCAACAGCCGGCTTGTCTATGCGATCGTCGCGATGGGAGCACTCCAGCTCCCCTCCGGCTTGATCAACGCCATTGATGCACAAAGGAGAGCTTTCCTATGGTCTGGGGAGGACAATGTCTCAGGGGCCAAATGTTTGGCTAGCTGGGTGAAAGCCTGCCAGCCCAAGAAAGCTGGCGGCCTCGGCGTTTAGGACCTGGCACTCCAGAACGCTTGCCTACTCATGAAGCTCCTTCATTGTGTGCACGCTGAACATAACTCAGCTTGGTTGCTGTGGTTCGTGGAGGAGTTTGGAGGACTGCATGAAGCTCTGGCGCACCTGGATGCAGGGGTGCACTGGATGGTGCTCCGTCAAGTACTGACTGACTACCGACTGCTCACCACGGTGGAGGTAGGGGATAGATGCAGTACATCCTTCTGGCATGATTGCTGGCAGGAAACCGGCCCCCTCGTCGACGCCATGTTGGCGCTCTACTCCCACGCCCTCAGCAGTAACGCCTTGGTCCGGCAAGTGCTAATGCCAGGGTTGCAAACACGCATTGTACTTCAGCTCGCAGCTGCTGCAGTGGCACAACTTGATCACCTACTTCCTGCGCTGGCCAACGTCAATCTTACAGCTGTGCGGGACGCCCGACGCTGCTACTGGAAAGACAAAGATCATCAGCTCAAGACTTCCACGATCTACCAAATGATCGTTCCTGTTGAGCCCAAAAAGATCCGGATCAATTCATCACGCGCACATCCGTGTTTGAAATGATGGGATCGCTTGGATACAATCTCAACAGCACCTGAAAAATCAAGCTTGAAAGGGACCCGTCGAAGCAAGACCTTCATATGGTTAATCCGTGCTCGACAGGCCAGCCGAATCATCTTTATACGTCACGGGGACGAGAGAAGAGAGATAGAGTAAAAAGGATAAAAATAAAGACATATTTGATTGACGATTGAAGGTGTCTCAATCGGCTTTGGGCCTCTTTATGTAGAAGGAGAATGGTCTTATCTCATAAAGGAACAAATCTTAACAAACCAGAACTGAATCGGATCTGATCTGTGTTCAAAACTACCAAAAACAACTTTCTCGGACACTCTGACAAGTTACCGGAGACTCCGACGGGTTAAAATCCCGAAAAGAGTGTCACCGGAGTCTCCGAATTCGGTTCTAGAAAGGCATCTGCCAGAGTCTCCGGCCTGGTTGCAGCCATATTTGCTAAGGACATAATTTTCTTTTCTGATCTCCAAATTAGGTGATCTGTATATCCGTTTCGATCGTTGTGACATCCCGAATTTTAGGAAAAGTCTAAAAATACGTAATTCAAAATTTTTTTTTCTAACTTTCACCTTAACTATTTTCTTTTCACTTCCCGCCTTTTCTTTTCTTTCCTATTTCAAAAGGTGAAAACCTCACTAAATTAAAACTTATCTAATTTGAAGATTTCAAAATATTAAAATTTGAGGTGTGACAAGTGATTGAGCCCCTTTTTGTTTTCCTCTTTCTTTCCGTTTATTTTCTTGTGTTCTTTCGAATTTCAAACTCATTTCAATCCTTTAAATTCTAAATCTGACAAATTTCTCTAAAATTGAAATTCATTCAACTCCTTCGAACCCAATACTTATGAATTCCTGTCTAATCGAATTCATTGAATTTCAGACCTGCCTAATTCCCGTGAAACCTATTTACCTCATTCAAATTACTTTACTCCATTCAAATAACCAATTATCCTCCGAATTTCATAGAATAAAATCTATTCAGAATTTGAAGATAATCCTAAAACAAAAGTTGTTCATCTTAAAAGTTACTTTAACCTTGCAAAATTTCACGTTTATCAGAGCTCGGCAAGTTGACTTTTTGAAGGAAAAACAGAGGCTACTGCTGAAATTCCGAAAAAAATCAGAAAAGTAACCGCGGGTCCCACACGTCGGCTCCTCCTCCTTCCTCCCTGTCTCTCGCGCCCGCCAGCGCCGGCGCCGCGCTGTCACCCGCCAGCCACGCACCGCGCATGCGCCCTCGCAGCTCACCACCTGCCTCTCCACGCGCCTTCTAGCACCCGACACCACTGCGTGCTGTCCACTCTTCGTCGGTCACGTGCACTCTCCTAGCAGTCGCGCCATCCTGGCCGTCCCTGCCCGTCCTGCTTGCCATCGTGCCGCGCCTCTCCGGCCCAGTCGCGCCCACGGCCAAGATCCACCGCCTTGCCGCCCTATCCCTCCCACCCAGAGAAATCCGTGGCCACTGTGTCCTCTGCGCCCGGCGACGCCGTCACCCGCCGCCCTCCTCCGACACCGGAGCAGCACCGCGCCCCTCCAGCCTCGCCGCGCCGACCATGGCTTTTTCCGCACTGCCACTCTCGCCACGGGCTGCAGCCGACCTCCATTGCTCGAGATTGGGCCCCAATTTCACAGTTTCCTTTCGGCTGCTCCTGTTCATCATTGGAGTCCGGCGCTGCAATTCCTCTTCTTCAGCAAGATTCCTTCACTCCGGACCATCCCTGCACCACCGCCCCTACCTGATCTCTCGATTGTTCTAGCAATCCCAGCTGGAAACCGACCGAAGCTGTGCTGCCGCCGTGCGTCGCCACCTTGCTCCGCCCTCTGCCAGTCGACGGCACGGCAC
>BCLH01003902.1:0-22582 GCA_001602315.1 Zoysia pacifica
AATTAATACATCTTACTGTTCTAATTTAATAATTTGCAACCAAGCCTTGGGAACTTTAGTTTAATTACAAATTAGTCCCTGAATATTATAAACGTCATAACTTTTAAACCGTAACTCCGATTTAAGTGAATTTTATATCAAAACGATCATATCAAAATAACCTATGCATTTCATGACATTATCCTTTTGATTCTATTCTGTTGTATGCATAATTGTGATGGAATTGTGTTTCTTGTGCGCTTAGATGAATATGCTTCTGATCCGCTTTGCGAGGACTTCAAAAATTAGTACTCCAAAATCAATGAGCAGCTATATAATTACAAAGACAATTGCCTTTGACCATTTTGTACCTACTTTACAAAACTTCTATCTTGTAAATTGCATGCTTGTGTCAAATTAAATGCGCACCTACTATTAGGAATTCACCTAATTCTTTTATTATGCCTTGTCGCCTTAGTTTACTTTTTTGTTGAGTAGATTACATGCTTAGCTTGCTATTGTCGGGATGGGTGATATTAATTTGATTTATTATTATATTTGCTTCATGAGGATTAATGTGTTATTTAATAGTAACTTGGTGATTAGTGATTTGGAGGATATGGTTGACGTAGGGCTGTGTGCGAGGTTACCGGTACTGTCTTTTAGTGTGTTATCTTCTTAAATCTAAAGTCCGGTTCGTGCAGCGACTGTCCATGTGTTAGCGTATAATCACGAGCCAAGAATGAACGCGGTTTGACGTAGTAAGTGGTGGAGACTAGTTCTGTGCGTGTCAACCGGTGGTGCGGGGGAAGCGGCGTCATCGCTTGGAGAGAGATGTGTGGGGAAGGGAGGGTTACCACCTCTTAGATCCGCTTGAGAGAGATGTGTGGGGAAGAGAGGTTACTCTCAAAAACCATCTGGCATAAGAGGGAACCTTTTCAAAGTTACGGTTAGAAACTTCAGTGGCCACGTATAATCTGGAAGAAGCCATAAAAAAGCCTTGAAGTGATCTGTTGGCCTTCAAACCAAAGAAAGTGTGCGAGTGCGGAGCTGGCGTAAGCATAATAGAGATTTTTTAGTCCACTTAGAAACAGAGGATGAAATCACTTTTCGTGAGAAATTGTATACAACCTCTGCATAGTTAAAACTGTCATGACAGCTGTACTCACAGTCATGAGCATGGCATGAACCCTCACATGATTAGTGAAATTTTGATATAGTTTGGTTGGAAATTACAGGGGGAGACTGTGATTGTTCTGGTGATCATAGTGGGAGACTGTGATTGGTTATTTATTGATGCTGCAGCCAGATAGGCTGTAGGTATGTTGTTTTATAGGTGTTCGGTGTCTATTATTTAGTAAATATGTGCTTAATAAAAAGTGTATATCTATTGTGTGTTTTTATTCAAAACCACCCTATGTTGCCTTTACCTTGTCTATTGTCACATGTCATACTTTTTCACATTTGCTGAGTACACACTTGCTGAGTATATCTCGTATTAAACCTTATCTTTATAAATGCTGCTCAGTTGAAAGAAAAATTTGAGAGGATATTGAAGACACAGAAGCTGAAGTATAAGCCTTTTGTCTCTCCGGTCGACTGCCTGTTGATGCTGTGCTACACTTGATTTTTTTTTCGCTGCAATTTGGTAATCGTTTATTTCTTTTTATTCAAGACTTGATTTCTGTTGATTTCTGGTCACTTGTTAAAACCGGGTGCGACAACAAGCCGGACGGGTGGGGTGTGGGGACAGTGGAGGATATCAGCTTTCCTGATGCTATCATTGTAGAGATGGGCAAGCGATACTCTGGTCTGTTGCTGATGTATTCTTGGTGTATGTCTGACTATAAATTCCTGATCTTAATGTTAAATCAGAGAAACATTATTTGATGAGCACCACATTATGGATCACGCACTTCTCGATTGCATTTCTACAAGTATTGTTATTCTAAACACCACTGTAAAACGTTTAGCTAGGAACTATTTTACAAGGTAGTATTGCAGAAATTTTGTTTGGGTTGGTATGAAACTAAGTTGCTATTCTGATAACATCTGAACTGAACTATGTTGAGGAATTTGATATGCATTTGCGACTGGATCTCTCGGTGAAATGGATAACGTTACCGGTTTATAGCCTGAAAAATGTGTACGGCTCATTGGATTTGAACACGCAAGACAAGTAGCGGACCAAAGAAAACTGAATTGGTTTTAGAAAGAACCAACTACTTTTTTACAATTACAAACGGATAAGTACATTCTATCTTCACCATATTGGCAGCACCTGCCATCGATCCTTACGAGGTTTCGCACAGGAGCAAGTAGCAACAACATCAGTTTTGTTGCAAGAATCATTCGGATATATCTGAGGACCAAGTTATGATGGGAAATTGTACACAACAATTGAGGTTTGCCTAGTACTTCATGTGCTACATTTCTGATTCAAACCCAATGTTCCAAAACCCCTCTGGTGTCAAAGGAGGAGCATACCTGTATCGGTGTCTGGATACTCCATCGTGATGCTCACATCTCAAGCTTGTTGATCCTTCACCATCACCATTTACACGGCCATCAGGAAGAACAGCATCATAGAATTTCTTGCACTGCTTGCACTCCACACCTTTCAGGTTCTCCCGGTCAGCTTTCTTCCTAACAGATTCTCTGTATTTGAATTCTTTCTTTGGTGGCTGTATCGATATCTTGTTTTGCTGCTTAGGAACTGGCACATTGGGCATATTGAGCCTTTGAGTAGCAATATTGATATCTTGAGTTTCATCATCTGAATTATTGAATTCCATGCCTTGAGGAGGAGCAAGAGCTTGTGCTTCTTCTGGAGTTGTAGGATTCCTGATCATGTTTTTGACTTCTTCCAGAGGTGTATCGAGAAAATCATCATGTGGATCAGCAACACCAGATTCTTTCCGAGCACGAGTCTCTCTCCAATGTAGAACTGGGAGGCCAACATTTGATTCTTGTTTTGAACCATCGACATCATTCTTTGGCAGTGAATTAGTTGGGCGAGATGGTAGAGCAGGTCGTGAGTTACCTAATGGACCTCCATCTGAACTTGAATGTTTGTCATCTTGGGTTTTGGTACATGAAGTAGGCCCCTTCAGATCTCTTGTCTTGGAAACTACCTGGACATCTTCCTTGTCTGTGTGCTCCAAATCTGTGAAAACAAGGAAATGTAAAGGCACATAACCAAGCAGCAAATCCACATATACTTAGGACACAAGACTTTGGAGACTAACATTGACAGAGCAATCTAATAAAATCAACAGTGAAATTAATTATAATTTACATTCAAGGCATTTGATTAAAGTTTCAGGCATTGCACACCATCCATGCATTGAAAAAAGAGTGTTCACTAACTGATTATTTGTGGTAACAGTAACTCAGAAAGACGAAGCGATGAATTGAAAAACACACAAGTAGCTCCAAGAAATTGAGGAAATCAGAGGGCTGTACCTTTGAGCTTTCGCTTACTTGGAGGACTTTCAAGGCCTTTTTGATCTACTGATGTGCCTACACGAGACTTGGAGCCTTGATTCTGGTCAATCTTCCCAAGAAGAAAGTCGTGCTGAGATTTATAATGCTTAAGGTATGTCTTCATCTTAGTGAAATCCTCAATCAAGCTCTTCTGCTTACTCTGCTCAAGAATCAGATCCTTGTCCTTCAACTCGAGCTGCAGCAGCAGCCTCTGATGAGCCTCTCTCTCCCTGGCGACCTCTGCAGCCTTTTCCTCAATCTCCCTCTCAAGACGATGAACCACCTCCCCTTTCCTCATCCCTTCCTCCAGCCGCTCCAGTATCTGCTTGTTCTCAGCCTCATGCCACGCCACCAAATGCCGGGCATCCTCAAGCTTCCCCTTCGTATCCTCAAGCGTGCTCCTCAGCTGCAGCACCTTCTCCTCTGCGAGCTGCTTCCCGCTGCTCAGCTCCTCTAGCTGGCTCAGCAGCCCGACCTCCCTCTTCCTCCACTCATCCTCTTTGGCCTTGACCGCGTCGTCGACACGGGCCTGGGTGAGCTTCGACTTGGCCTGGAAGTGCGGGAAGAGCTGGCGGCAGAAGATGAACTCAATCTGGGAGACCCGGTCCTTCACCTCCTGGATGTGGGCCACGAGAATGGTGCTCAACCTGGAGATGAACTTGAGATCATCCACCCCGGCACCGCTTCCGCAGCTACCGCCGCTTTCAACAGGCAGCACATTCTCCTCCATTTCTACATCGAGGAAGATATCCATAAACTCAGATTAGTACAACTTCGCCAAACCCTAAATCGTTGAAATCGCCCAATGTCGCCGGATTATCCCAGGGAACACGCGAGATGGTGAATCGAGAGGGGAATTAAGGTTCGGAACTCACCTTGGGGGATCCAACTCGACAGTCGGAGGCACCCTATCTTCCGGCCGTTGCCTGGCTTGCCGCCCGCCGCGCCCGCCTCTCCCCGCGCTCCGAAACGTGCCAAACTTTCGACAAATGTTTCCCTCGTCGATGCAAAATGGGAAGAGGAGTAGAGCCAATTGGGCCTAATCAAACTCGTGCATGGCCGCTTCGATTTCTCCTTTTTTTTTCCAATGGGCCAAGCCCACCTAGCGCGACAGAATTCCAAGTTAGTATTAAAAGAATAGAATTAAAATAAAAATTTTAGCGAAATTAATTCCCATCAAAATTTCTGCGTAGCATGAAATAGACATGAAATGTATGAGTTTTTAAACAGAGTAATTATTCAAATGTGCCACACAAAATATTAATATAATTAAGGAATTTAATTACACCTTTTTGGGCCCCCTAATTTGTGAGATGTGACACTGGGTCAGTCCGGTTGCTTCGCGCCTCTCGACTCGCAGACAGCTCGCCACTCCGACGTGGAGCTCCATCAAAATGAGTCTGAGGACGTGTTTGGCATGACTATAGAGTTTGATTTTACCTTAAAATCTAAAAAATTTAGATAAAAACTTTAACTCTTAAATTTATAAATTTAGTGGAGTAGCTCAACTTCTAAATTTTGTGGAGTATCCCAACTTCACAGAGTTAGTGGAGCTCCAGTTCATGTTTTTAGCACCTTTTCCAACTCCAGGAAAAAATTCAAGATACTAGCTTCCCTACAGAGGAAAAAAATAATCATGTTTGGGCTCAAATATGTTCAAAATTTTTGAGCTGCTTCACATAGCAGGAGTCTTAGTCCAATTCAAAATTTAAACTGCAAGTGCACATGCAATGGCAACGCTATTGATGCCGATGATGATGCGTTATGCTAAGCCATTAAAGAAAGGGCATGTTGCATCTACCATTCGCAAACGTGATAAATATATCATTCGTCGTTGTCCCTAAAACATACTAGATCACTCGTGTTACAGTGCAATGGTCATGATATTCTAGCAAACAAACTTAGATTTTTCTCCAAACGGAGGCGAGGAAGAAAGCGACATGACGATGCAGAGGGCCACAAGAATCGCCCGCCGCCCAGGCGCGCCGTCGCCATCGACCCATCCAAAGTCTTGGACGAGTAGGGGTGATGAGAGAGACGGGGACGCCATCCCCAGCTTCTCGTTCACAGCTCTTCCTAGCCGCTCCCTTCTGAGCCTTCTCCCTCACGGGAGCACGCAAGGGGACAATGAAAAGGGCGTTGCGACAAGGCCAGCCCGTGTCCTGTGGCGACATGTGAACCAACCCAGGCAAAAATTACCCCATAGTGTGCTATAGCTAATTTGAGACAGGCTAAGCTATTTGTTTTATAATACAATTTAACCGCTATAACACTCTATAATTTTATTTAGCTTCCGCTATTAAGCTATTTAAGATATGTTAAGCTTTGTCTTTACAGTACAAATTGTCTTAGCATGCTAGTATTTTTTTTTCAATGGGAACGAACCAACGAGGTGATGGCGGTGACCGGCTTTTTCCGCCGTGCGCTAGCCTCGCTCATGTGTCATTCCGTGAAGCGGTGCCTGCGCCTCTGCCGTGGGGCTCGATGCCCGTGCCGTCGCCCGCCAGATTTAATCGCCGTCCGTTTTGGCTGTGGGTGCAGGGCGGCCGGGATCGTATCGTATCCGGATTAATATCGCATCCGCGTTCTTGGAACGGCCTTGCTTGCCATATCCCCTCCACGGTGTGCCGCCCAGCATGTGTGTTTGTCACTTCTAGCGTCCGCACTGAGCGAGAGGTCAGTGAGTGAAGTGAAGCCAGGCAAGGCAGGCTAGCTTCTTCTCGGAATGGCTGCGCGGTGGCGCGCGGCGTGGGCCGTGGCGGTGGTGATCATGGCCGCGGCGGTTGCGATTGCGGCGGCGAAGGAGTGCACCAACATTCCCACGCAGCTGTCGTCGCACACGGTGCGCGCGGAGCTGCAGGGGAAGCCAGACGCGCCCGAGTGGCGCCTCCGCGAGCTGCTCCACGACCACCTCAACCCCACCGACGAGTCCGCGTGGATGGGCCTCATGCCGCCGCCGCCGCCGCGGGGGCTCCGTCCCGGCGCCTCAGCCCCGGGCGAGGAGTTCGACTGGGCGATGCTGTACCGGTCCCTCAAGGGCCAGAGCCAGGGCGGCGGCGTCATGGCATCCTCGGCCGCGGCCGGCGCCGGGCCGTTCCTGGACGAGGTGTCGCTGCACGACGTGCGGCTGGACGACGACGACCCCGTGTACGGGCGCGCGCAGCGGACCAACCTAGAGTACCTGCTGCTCCTGGACGTGGACCGCCTCGTCTGGAGCTTCCGGACGCAGGCGGGGCTGCCGGCGCCGGGGAAGCCCTACGGCGGCTGGGAGAGCCCCGACCAGCAGCTCCGGGGCCACTTCGTCGGTACGTACCTTTCGACCGTGGGCGAGGCTGACCTAGTCTCGGCTGGCGTGCTCTCCTCTTTTGTTCACGGACGGACATGGCCATTACTGGACGGCATTGCTTGGTCCTCCGCACGCCGGATTCGCTACGGTAGCAGTACGTCGCTTCTTCACTAGGTTTGCTTAACGTGACAGCGATGCCTCATCAGTGAAAACAGCAGTAGAAACCTTCTTGTGGTCTACCAGTTCTGAGAACATGCACCTTGATTCCAGGAATGGAAAGAAAGGCGTGCAGGGTAGCGTGTCGCGAGCTCCTCTCACTGACAACGTGGGCGTATGATTCGTTAGCCTTTTCACATTAAATGTGGTGAGATAAATGGTACTTATATTTATTTTCTTCGATCAAATAAACTGAGTTTTTACTCTACTACTACGCACACGATAACAAATTTAACTGGATCGAAGATGTGAAACAGAGTTAGCATCGCCGCTTCACTGGAAGGGTCAGTGCAGGCCTCGTACCGAGTCTCATGGCTCCCTTGGGCCCTACAAGTTAGCTACACCGCATATGATGGGCCGCAGTTTGGATAGCGTACCGAAAAGGCCAGCCCGGATCAAATTTGGCGGCAAACTATTCGTTTAGCTCTGTTTCAATGAGTCCACAATTTCAAAACAATTTTGCAGAAAAAGGGTAGCAGGAATTTGCGCAATTCGGGTCATTACAGTAATGATGCAATGAATCCGTCCGTGCATGCAGGGCATTACCTGAGCGCGACGGCCAAGATGTGGGCGAGCACGCACGACGCGGCGCTCGCCGGCAAGATGTCGGCAGTGGTGGAAGCGCTGCACGAGTGCCAGCGCGCCGTCGGCACGGGCTACCTCTCCGCCTTCCCAACCAAGTTCTTCGACAGCTTCGAGGCCATCCAGCCCGTCTGGGCTCCCTACTACACCATTCACAAGGTCCGACGTCCATGGCTTGGCCGCTAATGTAATAATCAACCCAGTTCACTGTCGTCACCGGCGCCGGTGCCGTTCTGAACTCTTGCGCGTGTTCCCGGTCTGCAGATCATGCAGGGCCTCCTCGACCAGCACGTGGTGGCCGGCAACGGCAAGGCGCTGGAGATGGTGGTCGCCATGGCGGACTACTTCGCCGGCCGCGTCAGGAACGTCATCCAGAAGTACAGCATCGAGCGGCACTGGACGTCGCTCAACGAGGAGACCGGCGGCATGAACGACGTGCTCTACCAGCTCTACACCATCACGGTATCAGCCTACCTTCCAGCTTTAAGGATTTGAGCTGACGACAATGCCCATTTTATATTTGTTCGTGGGATAATCGTAATCAAAAGCGCAATTTTAGTGGAGTTGCTAAGAGTATGATCTCTCTCGGAACTGATTACGGCAGAAAGATGAGAGACATCTGGTGCTCGCCCATCTTTTCGACAAGCCATGCTTCCTGGGACTGCTTGCAGTGCAGGTCCGAAGACTTTCCTTCTTCTTCGCCCTCTGTTCCACTACTCAATTTTCATTTTTTTTTTTTAAAAAAAGTGGTGCTTACATTGCATCTCAACCTGCTTTAAGCTCTATTTTTGTGTTGTCTCTCAGGCAGACAGTCTTTCGGGTTTCCATGCCAATACGCATATTCCGGTCGTCATCGGTGGGCAAATGGGATATGAAGTTACAGGTGATCCTCTTTACAAGGTAAAAATTACTGCACATAAAAATATAGCTAAAGAAGGACATCCAACTAGTGGGTGTACTGGTCGTGAGCACCTGAAATTAACACTTGCACCGATCAGATGGGACAGTTTCTTGATGCAACCATGAATTGAAGCTGACCAAAAACCTAACCCATGAAACAGGAAATTGCGACATTCTTCATGGACATTGTGAATTCTTCCCATGCCTACGCAACCGGTGGCACGTCTGTCAGTGAATTCTGGTAACGAATCGAGATGTCTGAATTCCTCGCTCATCCCATTTCAGACATCTCACGCCTGAAACGCTTTTATCAGGTCCGATCCAAAGCGTTTAGCTAATAATCTGGTCACTGAGACTGAGGAGTCCTGCACTACCTACAACATGCTCAAGGTGGTTCAATTGTTCGTGATATTTCAAACATAACTTCGTTTTTTATCTTTAACTAAAGATAGGATATGATATTTCTTAATTTTTTATTGTTATTATGGAATACTCAGGTTTCGCGCCACCTGTTCAGATGGACTAAGGAGATAGCGTATGCAGACTACTACGAGCGAGCGCTGATCAATGGCGTCCTGAGCATTCAGAGAGGAAGGGATCCTGGTGTGATGATCTACATGCTACCCCAGGGCCCTGGGAGCTCGAAGGCAGTGAGCTATCATGGCTGGGGATCACAGTTTGATGACTTCTGGTGTTGTTATGGGACTGGTATGTGAAAATAAATCCTTAATATTTTTTGAACCCAGCAGTTGGACCGTGATTGCTCTACATGCTGGTTTGTGTTTGCAGGGATAGAATCGTTCTCCAAATTGGGGGATTCCATCTACTTTGAGGAGAAAGGAGAGAGGCCGGCGCTCTACGTCATTCAGTTCATACCGAGCACGTTCAATTGGAGAACTGCAGGCCTTACTATTACCCAGCAACTGAAACCCCTCAGCTCATCAGATCAGTACCTTCAGGTCTCGTTCTCCATATCTGCAAAGGTGAATGATCCGGCTAAAATTATTGCGTAATATCATAATTTAGCAGAGAAGAATCTTTTTTGAAGATGGCTTGCTTTATTGTGAGCATTTGATCAGTCTTTTCTTTCATGCAGACAAATGGTCAATTTGCGACACTAAATGTACGAATTCCGTCATGGACTTCTTTGAATGGTGCTAAGGCAACTTTGAATGAGAAAGATCTGGAATTACCATATCCAGGTATGTCTATTTGCAGTGAAGAACAGTTAAAAATAATCTGAAAAAAATAGTGACAGAAATGACGTCATCTCTAAACGTGTTTGATGAATTACAGGGATAGATGTTCTTATTTCTTACAAAAATTTAATTTCTGCCAGGGACTTTCCTCACAATCAGCAAGCAGTGGGGCAGTGGTGATCACCTGTCACTCCAATTACCAATCCACCTACGGACCGAAGCAATAAAAGGTCCAAAATTTCGAGTGCTGCTACTACAATGACAAAACTGTTTTAATCGTCAGTACGATTCTCATGTATCACTAATCGAACGACTAAAACTGAAACCTTCAGATGACCGGCCGGAGTTTGCATCTCTGCAAGCAGTCCTGTTCGGGCCGTTCCTCCTCGCTGGTCTCTCCACTGGTGACTGGGACGCCAAGACAGGCGGCACTGCCACGGTCTCAGATTGGATCACCGCCATCCCTCCGTCGTCCAACTCCGAGCTGGTGACTTTCGCGCAAGAATCCGGCGGCAAGACATTCGTCCTCTCCACGGTGACCGGCTCTCTGACGATGCAGGACCGCCCAGAAAGCGCGGGCGGCACCGAGGCCGCCGTCCACGCAACGTTCCGGGTCATACCCCAAGGTTCCGGCGCCACCATGAACTCAACCTCCGCAACGATCGAACCCTTCGCCCTGCCGGGGATGGTGATCACGGACAGACTCACGGTGTCCGGCGAGAAGACCCCGAACTCTCTGTTCACCGTCGCGCCGGGTCTCGACGGGGCGCCCGGCTCGGTGTCCCTGGAGCTCGGAAGCAGGCCTGGGTGCTTCGTTGTCACTCCGGGCGGCAATGGCTACGCGGCTGGCGCGAAGGTCCAGGTCAGCTGCCGGAACGCACGGAAGCACGGCGACGGCGACGCGGGGTTCCGGCGCGCGGCGAGCTTCGTTCGCGCCGAGCGGCTGCGGAGTTACCACCCTATCAGCTTCGCCGCCAGCGGCGTGAGGAGGACCTTCCTCCTCGAGCCGTTGTTCACCTTGAGAGACGAGTTCTACACCATCTATTTCAACCTCGGCGTTTGAGGCCACACTGCACCTCAAGATGTATGGTCGCATGCACTCACCAAGAAAATCTTTGGATTAGAGTTGGCTGATAAAGTGGGTTAGGTTATCAATTCTATGGTTTTTCTGATCAAGGCCGTGTTCGGAAGGCGGGAAATTAATTGTTCGCTCTCTCTAAATCCAAATGTTTTATGTGAAATTCATGTGACAGGTTCTGAAATAGATTTTCATCGGGATCGAGGAAGAGTTGCCTTTTTTTTAAAAAAAAATGGAGGGAATAAGAAGGTTTTAAGATGCGGATAAAAAGGTCACATGTTTCTGACTGGGCATGAGCGCGATCCTTCCTTCAGAGGCGCATGGGCACGAGGAGTTGAGACTAGTCTCTGGCCCATGCTTCATTCTATACTTGGTGCTGATAAGGTGCTGTCCAGATCCATCAATGAAGCCGAATAGCCGATGACACGATATTTCGACTCGAAAGTCTAGATGATTCAGCGAGTACTGCTTCGTTCACAAATATAAGTCGAATGTTAGAATATAATTGTGAACGGAGGGAGTAGTTCTTTTATGTTATCCTGTGTAGAATTCATTATCCAATGGCTTGATGATGGCATCCTCTCCTGATGAGCTTAAAAAAAATATATCTAGGGTGCAAATGGTTCGTCTAAGTTTCGTTAAGAAATGCAAATGGTTCATACAAGTTGGGTGCCGCTGCCAAATTGAATCCTGCTATCAGATGGTACGATTGAAAATTGAAGTTGAAAGTGAAGCAATTTAATCTCATTCCTTGGATGATTGGATCTGGTCAATTTTGAGGGAAAAAATGGCAACGAATGGGGAAGCTCATCCAGGACAACTGTAACGATCAAATGGAAATGTGCATCTACAACAAGGGCATGATAACCTGAGATCCAAGATCCAAAGCGGTACTGATGACAGCGATGAAGCTATATGCTCATTGAATATCAGCTTCAAGAGGGAAAGTATACTTGAACAGCCAACATAGTTCATGTTTGGAAGTTGAAACTTCACTCGAAATGGGACCACGTTTTCTGTTATATGTGCCAGCAAAGAGCCAGGCAAACCTAACCTATTTACTTCGAGAAAGTTGAATCCAATGCACAAATACAAGCCAAAAGAATTTCCTAACTAAAATCTGATAACAGTAAAAAAACAACAATTAAGCACACCCATCCTTCCAATCTCATCTGCCTATTGGAGTTTGGACATGTGGAATACTTTTAGAATTTCAGCACCTTATAGTACAATAGCGGCGCATCATGTGCCACGGATCAAACAGTCAAACTGTAAGGTTAGTCCATGGCAAGATTGTTCCATTATTCTGGCTGAGCAAAACAATTTATTTTCTTTTTCACTCTTAACTATACAGGCTCAGGGATGAAGTTGCAAAGACAAAAAAAGCAATTCCCCAAATAAACTTCTGATTCTGCAAAGAATTTCACGATCCATTGAACATTCATTCTGGCAGGCTAAACACTATAGAACCTCATGTTTAAGAATAAGATGGACCTGTTGAATTGCAAAATGGCGAACTGCCTACCAAAGAACACCATGTTTGTACTTCAGTAGGATGCTTTAGCCTCTTTCCAAATTATATGCTAGATATTGAACATTTGGTGTAGAATTTCAATGGCACTTCCTAGGCACAAACAAAGTATTAATGCACCTACTCCCTACTAACATGTATTTGCATCATGAAGATTAGTAAAATCAAACACGCAAATCAGCAAATGATTATCAGTACCATACAACGGACAGTTGCTGATTACTTCTTAGTGGTTTCAGTGAAACACGACAGGACAACAGTACATTACAGGGCTAGCTATATGCGAAGCCACATTGACGTCCAAGCAAGATGACCATAAATAAAGCTTACACAACATAGCCAACATGCAAACCGTTTGAACTGACCAGTGGCTGAGAAGAGGGTTCTTGAGCTGCTGAAGTGAACCATGCATCATAGAGCCGAACAACAAGATTGTAGCAGCCAACATGAAAGGGAAAGGCATGGGTAAACCAGCGGATTCACGTGATGAAGTACCACAGACGGATGATTTTCTTTCAACAACCATTAGCACCTCTAGATCTTGTCAAGCTTTTCCGCCTTCACCACTGGATTTGCCTTTGCAATTGCATCCCTAGCCGCCGTCCGATAGTCAAACTTGCAGTCATGCTTGTCGGAATAGCGGTGGAGTGCACAAAACAAGTTCCCGCATCGGCAGTTGAATCCTGTAAGCCCAACCCTCTTCCTACAGGTGGCGCACCGGCTCGGGCCTTCCTTCCCTTTGGGGATCGCTGCTGCCCCCTCGCTGGGGCCAGAAATATCAGCGGGCTGCACATTAAGCGCCTGCACTTCAACTTTAGCAACAGCTACCGCTGCATTGCCAGGAACAACCTGTTCTTTCACAGCATCAGTCCCGTTGACGATACTGTCGATCGAAGAGGCAGCCAACTTAGCCTGCTCCTGCTTCATTATCATCTCCTTGTGGCACTTGGAGCACATGTTCATCGTAGCTGCGCTGCCAAAGAAGCCACAGTTGTTGATGCAAAGGATGGGTCCCTCAGGGGCCTGGCATCCAGTCTCCTTGTGCTCCATGGCTTCTTAACTGAAAATCATAGACAAACACTGAATTATTACCAGAGTACTGCAACTTCCTACAAATTTATATTGCAACGGATTAGTAGTAAACACAATCATAGAAGCAGTCAACCTAAAGAAAACAATCCTACACGGACTAGATTCACTTTCAGAAGCAACTCAACAAGGCTACCCGTAGAGCTTCAAGAAGCATCTTACTAGCAAGGATAATTGTACCCAGGTCAAATACCTAACTCAAGGCACTACCGAAATGGAACCTACCGTATCAAACCAGCCATCCAACAAACGAATCATCAACCGGCACCACAGCGCGGGCGAAATCAATTCTCTCAGATAAAAAAAGGCCGCAACTTTCTGCCGCTTTACGCAACAAATCCATAAAGTAGCATCCATATCTGCTCACTGACTTTGGCCAAAGCAGCCAAAAGAGGGCGCGGCCATCAACCAGCCGCAACAACCAACCGCGCCGGCCCGATACGTGGAAAGCGGACGCCTTTACTACAACCGAAGCTCGAATTTTACCAAACTAGGAGTAGTATTTTTGGTCGCCGTTTCCGTGCAGGAACCGGGACCAGATCGATGAATCGGGGCGGCCCGACCGCTTTAGCGTCGACCGGACCCATTCAACATCGCCCCTAAAAAAAGCAGCTTTTGACCGACACGGCTGGGCACAAATTGTAACCACAAAGAAAAAAAAAATTGAATCTCGAAATTCCGGGTTGGATTTGGAGTGACCAGGCTACGAACCTCGAAGCGAGAAAGCCCTGTCCGCGATTCCTCTCCGGCGATCCCTGCAGGCAGGAAGACGCACGCAACCACTCAATAAATCATCAGCAAAAAAAATTCCAGAAAAAAAAAAAGAGAGAGAACATTTCCAATCGACCCCGAAAGGCCGAGGCGGAAACCACAAATCCAGAGATCGAAGCGAACCGAAAGTAAATCGGACGGAATCGAAGGGGGCGAGGCATTAACCCTAGGGGAGGACGATGAGGCGAGGGGAGAGGAATCGCAGGCAATTCGGTGGGCTTGGAAGGAAGGAAATGGGGGGAGAAACGTTGGGAGGTGACGGAGAGATAAAGGAGGGGAGGCCTGAGAGCGCGCGAAATGACCAGGATGCCCCTTCTTGGGAGTTCGGACCAGCCTAGAGTTTTCAGCGACTGTGAGTGGCAGGTCCTTCCCCGTTTTTTCCCATCTTCTTTTCCTGATGACCGGAGTGAGTGCCACAATCTGCCACACGAACACGGAACGCGTTGTTTCGTATTGGGCCTTCAAAGGCCTAAGGTTTCTGTCTGCTTTCAATCAACCGGTCACGGCCCACAAGGCCTGGCTTGGTCAGTTGGTCTGGTAGGTATTACGGTTTTAGCCCAGTTTTTTTTTAAAGCCTCTTTTACTAAGTATAGCTGTAACATTTTTTCACACACGCACATACAACACAACACACTCACACTGACATTTCTATGCATATTCTCAAACCTATAACTACACGCAGTTTTGAAGTCGCGTCCTTCTTGAGATCAACGTCCTACGAACTCTGCACTACATGTGAGAGGCATAAAATTTAATTAAAGAGCAGTGCTCCGGTAAGACACCTGAGTCCATTTCAGGAATCGAACCCCGAGCGGGCCCGCTCACAGCCGAGCGAGTTACCACCGGGCTACACGCCAAGTTTTAGCCCAGTTAAATGGGCGCGGGCTGCAACGTCTCTTCTGGGCCTAATAAAGACGGCCGGCGGTGATAAACACACGAAACTGGTCTCCTCTCCTCACCGTGCCGGAAAGGAAGGAGCGGAAGAAGAAGAGCATGGCGACCGATGATGACGCCGGTCAATACCAGGCGACAGCTGCATGAAAAGGATCCACGCAGCGGATGGGCGGGTCTCACCCCTCGCGCATGGCTAGAAGGCCGGGCGTGCATTCGTGACCAAGCCAAATCTCTGATGCCGAGCCAAGCCAAATCTCTGTTTTTGCGCATGCATGCCATTGCCATGGCCATCGATCGAAGTACTACTAGCAAGAGTGGCTTTCGATTGTCGCCTGCAGAACCGGAACGCAACAGACGGATCCACCGTCGACAGCGCTGTGTCGCCTGAAGACTTTTCAGGCGACAGATCGAACAGAACAACGGTTAACAATCAATGCGAGCGGAAGCAGCAGGTACCAACAGTGAGCCTGTGACCAAGATGGAACGAAAAACCTAATCGATACGAAGCCCCTATCATCATCATCATCATCATCGTCGTCAGTATAGTACTCCAAATGATGTAAGTGTGGCACCGAGCAGAATGAACAGCTCCAAACCGAGAAGGAGTATTTCCTTTTCTGCAAAAAAAAAGTTTTTAGGCACCTCCGAGAAGACAGTTTTTAGGTTTCATGTCGCTGTAACTGGCGCTCGATGTTGCGTTCTACTAAGAGCCACGGTAATAAAATCTCCCAGACGGTGACAGTAATGAATTAGTAAGAGGTTATTTTCAGTATCCGCGAGAGATTTGCCTTTACGAGAGACGGTGACAGTAAAATTTTTGCAAGCGGTTACTTCCAGTATCCGCGAGAAATTTAGCCGTCGGCAACGCGCGCGGTGGCTCACTGTTTTAACATTTCGGTAATAGATGCATGCGCGAACTCCACGGACCTGTAAAATGCATGGCACAGTTTCAAGAGATATGTAGGTCTGAAAGTACTGACGACACATATGCTGATTCAGGATTTCAGGGATAGACAACCAGCTACGACGCTACGTACGAGTCCTAATTTACGAAGACTAATGTGCACCGGCACAATTCTCATCACCACACTACAGTTCGTCGATCGATCGATCGGCCCTTCACTTTCTGATCAGTACTATGGCTTTGCATTTTTCCGGTAACTTCGACTGAATCTCTGGCCACACAATGGGGATTCGTCTTCTGGCCGTCAACTGGGGTGCTGATTTTGACAGCCAGAGATCATGGGACGCCCTTTCGCAAATTTCGTACTACTCCACTGTAAAACTTCTTCACTGACGACGCAGCTTGGATCTTCTCCGGTGGCCTTCTGCTGCTGGCTTTTACACTAATGTATATAAGAAATACGATAATAAACTCTAGCAGAAACAAGTAGTATCCCACCAGCTAGCTAGCTTATCAGATCCTTTCAAAAGATGTCTTTTGGACGTTGTCGCTTTAATTTGCTTTGAACAACATGGCGCTAGCTAGCTGCGTGGTGGCTTTGGTGGATATGATACGACCCCAGGCACATATAAGCCTCGATGGAGTTTTTCCTTGTGGACTCCATTCATGTCTCCAACCTAGTAAGAGGGGTTCCATGTTATCCTACTCAATCGACCTACTACGAAGCCCCCGTCATCAGCATAGTACTCCTGACCAAGAGTGTGAGCACCGAGCACAATGAACAGCTCCAACCGAGTAGGAGTATTTCCTTTTCTGCAAAAAAAAAAAAAGGTTTTTAGGCGCCTCCTGGAGAGACACTTTTTAGGTTTCATGTCGCTGTAACTCGCGCTCGATATTGTTGCGTTCAAGAGCCATGATAATAACAAAATCTCCCAGACGGTGACAGTTATGAACTACCAAGAGGTTATTTTCAGTATCCGCGAGAGATTTGCCTTTAATTTACTGGAGACGGTGACGGTAAAAATTTAGCAAGAGGTTAATTACTTTCAGTATCCGCAAGAAATGCACGCCGCTGCTCACTGTTTCCACATTTCAGTAGATGCATGCGCGAACTCCATGCGTGGACCTGTAAATGCGGTGCTAGCACGGCCACCGTAAGAACAGGCGACTTAGATCATTTACTGATTCACGGTACAGTTTCAAGAGTACTCTATATTGGTGGGTCTGAAAGTACTGATGACGACACATATGCTGATTCAGGATTTCAGGGACACACAACCATCTACGTTCGAATACTAATTTACGAAGACTAATGTGCACCGGCGCAATTCTCATTACCACACTACAGTTCGTCGATAGATCGGACGGCCATTTTAATTACTTTCTGATCAGTACTATGGCTTTGCATTTTTCCTGTAACTTCCACTGAATCTCTGGCCACACAACGAGCATTCCTCTGCTGCTGGTTTTTACACTAATGTTCTAGTACAAGAAATACGATAATAAACCGAAAGAACCATATCTAGTAGTAGTAGAAACAAGTAGTATCAGAGATGAAAATATAGATTCCACCAGCTAGCTAGCTTATCGATCAGGTCCTTTCAAAAGATGTCTTTTTGGACGTTGTCGCTTTAATTTGCTTTGAACAACATGGCGCTAGCTGCGTGGTGGCTTTGGTGGATATGATAGTACGACCCCAGCCACATATAAGCCGCGATGGAGTTTTTCCTTGTGGACTCCATTCATGTCTCCAAGCTAGTAAGAGGGGTTCCATGTTATCCTACTCAATCGACCTACTACTACTAGCGGATCCCATGATTTGACATGTTATGAGGACGGAGCTGGGATCCCGGCCGTCGGCTCCGGCTTTCCCTTCAATTCACGGCCGGGCTAGCTCCGGAGGCCTACTAGACGTAGAAAAGCAGCGGAAAGCAGTGCGAGCTAACGATCCAGGCCAAGAAATGCTCTTTCTTCATCGCATCTTTCCTTTCTTCCTGGTAATCTTTTGCGTGCTTTTGTCTTTGATTCCGGCCGGCCCCGTGTCGTCTACCCGCTTTCTTCTCCCTCAAGCCTCTTTCTGAATAAAATCGTCGTCAGGTGTACTACAACTCACTGGATGCTCACTGCACCCTCGAGATGCACTGTGATACACATATCAGTCTCTGGATCAGTAGCTGATACGCACAACATAACAGAATATATATCAAACACATACTTCAAAAAGAAAAATTAACCTAAGACAAGACTTTTAGTGGCAACATCATGAGGATCTCTATGATTTTACACCGGTTGATTAACTAAAAGCAGAGAAGGCAACGAAACACCACGGCCCAAATCTACAAACAGACTTAAGAAGCAGAACGAAACCAGCACGTCACCTACGCGATCTTCACTGTCTAAAGCCACAAATACAGGCGAGTGAGTACATAAGGTACTCAACAAGCTTTAACACTAAGCAAAGGTATAAATAAACATTGGTTGTATCAAGGATGAGAAAGCAAGGTCTATATTGCAAAAAGCCAGTTTTATGCAAAGTTCATTACAGAAGATTTTTAAAAGGGAGTGAAAGCATTTATTCTCTATATTTTAATAAGTTGGACCTAGGGGAGTATAAACCGTTCCCGTCAGTTCCTAAGTTTTAATTGAAAAGGCCTCCACTATCCCCTTCAGATACTTTCTAAAACATGGGTAGCTACACCCACTCACACATCAAAGCAATATGAAAAATCTAATCGTAGGACGCCCAAACAGTAGCATATTAATACCATGACAACGGTCTATCCGGAAAGATTTTTAACTCTACAGAGGTTGTACACTGTACCTACAGGTTATGCTACTTCTGATTATTAGAGTTATATAACGTCTATCCCACATCTACGCAGTTTTCCACAGATTCCATCCAATGTGCAAACAGGGGCCATCCCTTGGGGTTTCTCAGGCCCTCGATGACGCGTCGGTACATTTCCGAAGCCGGGTCGTGAATATCCACCGCATTCACGCCTTTTTCTGGTCCTCTCCAATCTCGGGAATTACCAAACCAGGGGCTATATCCGCGGGCTTACGCTCCCGTGACGCGGGCAATTACCATCGAAGACCAGGCAGCGAGTCATCTCACGCCCTTCTCCTATTCCCTTGTGTCTTCACTACCGACCCTCAATAGTTTGATGTGGAAAAAATACGTAGAGGGAATAAGTCCTGCCAAAAAATGTACAGGTTCTGTGGTTGCACGAGAATTACCAAGTCGAGGGCTAACGAACCGGTCCTTATACGGCAGGGGTGGCGGTCTCGTCCACGACAAGTGGACCACAGCGAAGCCTACACACCTATCACCATCACCTCAGATGAGCCCCACCCCACGGTCAGAAACATCCCCTCTTCATCTAACACCAGTTGTTCTAATTCCGCTCCTTTTATTTATACTCACACCACCAAACTCTTTTAATTCATTTTACAAATTAATAGTATATGATGCGGCGGTGCGGAGCACTGTAAATGGGGTCCTAAGCAGATCTAGTAACAAGGTAATATCCGTTTCGTAAAACTATCTAAGAACAGAATCTCTATAATTATCAAGGACACATTGTCAATAGTTTTCAAGGAAGGCATTCATATCTATACAGTAAGTTACTGACATAAATATAAATACCTAAGCACAAGTGAGATTATGACTAACACAATGTTTCAAACTAAAATATCATGCGTAGCAGAATAAATAGGCACTATAGGAGCATTAACGAATTATAGGTTTCAATATGAGGTTAGAGCTTGTCTGCCAACTCCTTAATCTTCAAGCTTGAGGTTGGAAGCTTCTTCTTCAAGATCTCAATCTTCAATCTCTGGCTTCGCGTCTAATCTACGAGCTTCTCTTCATACGTAGACCTTCTGGTTTCTTTTGAGGCTTAGACTTTTCCTTACACTCAACGTGATCTACGCGAAGAAAAGCTTAATAAAACTACTGCGAAAGAAGCAAAACTCAAGAAGGAGCGATAAAATCCAAAGAACTCCAACTAAGAATCAGATAACACCACGAGAAAAACTTAGGGCAAGTCATGCATGTTGCAGTGCCTATTGACTTAAAGTAAGATTCTGTGAAGGGTTAACATGCATTCTCGTTAATACGAGCAGAAACACGGTGTGTAGCTTATGTCATTTTGTGCATACCTTAATTTAGAGCTATTAACTAAATAATCATATCGTTTGTGCTAATAGGTGGCACGTGCACTAGTGTATGCCAATATATTGCACGGGCTTTTTAGTAAATATTTCTTGATTCTACTATACAATTGAACTCCTACACTAAATATATGGCATTATCTGTGATGTGGTGATGGGCATATTGCTACTGTTAGTTATTTAGTTTATACCTATATGAATGTACTACTTTAGGTGCTTAATGGTTAATTTTCTAACTTATTTTATAGAATTAAATTATTAAAGCTAACAAGTGACACAAGCACTAAAAAGTGCCATTACATGGGTGACTGCATGACAGGTTGCTTATGGGCTGCTAACTAAAGTGTTTACTTACTTCCTAGCACTCTGTTATTCGTGTTTAACTATGAATTCTATAATTCTAATTTTAAGTTAGGTTATTTAGTGCTAACATGGGTGCGCATACTAATGTGTGCTAAATAATGAGGTTATGCTTTACTGTGGTGTGCCATAGCTAGTATGAATCTATGCTTAGAATGCATCATAACTAAAGACTTGCACTAACAACGATAAAACAAATAGAAAGAACAACAATTAAACTCCACGAAGAACTTACTATTAAAGCAAACCAGCAAGAGCAGATGTTGGCTGAGGTTTGGATGATTCGATGTGATGGGGCTCGAGACAACGGTTCCAACGGTGTCAAAATCACTGAAAACAGAGTTGAGGTGTGGCGGTGGTGAGGCGAACAAGGTGTTCACGATGGAAAACAGGAAATCCTCCGTGGACACGTTACCTGGCATGTGTCCATGGCTGTCGGGTGTATATATGCAGGAGTGAAACAGTGGACAAACCTCGTGGTGATGTTGCCAGCTAGTCTGTGATCGAAAACTGGCAAAGGCTGCGGGAACACACGGCCTGGCCTGTGTCCACGGCCCTTGGACACATATGTGTCCAGAATGGGAAAAACTCCGTGGACACGGGGTTCGGTCTATGTCCACGGCCCCTGGACACATGGGTGCCTAGAATCGGAGATTTCTCCGTGGACACTGAGTTCTGTGACGTGTTCGTGGACATGTGAGCTGTGATCGTGTCCGTGGACACATGGACACGTGAAAGTGAAAGTTCGAGATTTTGTGAAAGTTTGGGGATTCGTAGACACGTGAGAGTGAAAGTTCAGGATTTTGTCGAAGTTCGGGGATTTGTGGACACGTGAGAGTGAAAGTTCGGGGTTTTGTGGAAGTTCAGGGATTTGTGGACACGTGAGAGTGAAAGTTCGGGGTTTTGTGGAAGTTCAGAGATTCGTGGACACGTGAGAGTGAAAGTTCGGGGTTTTGTGGAAGTTCGGGGATTCGTGGACACGTGAGAGTGAAAGTTCGGGGTTTTGTGGAAGTTCGGGGATTCGTGGACATGTGAGAATGAAAGTTCGGGGTTTTGTGAAAGTTCGGGGATTCGTGGACACGTGAGAGTGAAAGTTCAGGGTTTTGTGGAAGTTCGGGGATTCGTGGACACATGAGAATGGAAGTTCGGAGTTTTTCGGAAGTTCGGGGATTCGTGGACACATGAGAGTGAAAGTTCGGGGTTTTGTGGAAGTCCGGAGATTCGTAGACACGTGAGATCGTGACGTATCTGTGGACACATGAAAACTGTGATGTGTCCGTGGACACGGGGACACGAAAAAACTGTGACGTGTCCGTGCCTGTGGATACGCGCTCCGAGTCCGATAGTGACCCGACTCGAGGTCACGAAAGCGTGACCGTGTCCAAGTTTGTAGACACGCGCTCTGGGTCCAGTGGTGACCTGGCTCAGGTGCACGAGATTGTGACCGTGTCCAAGCTCCAAGACACATATGAACGGATCAGCCAGCTATCGTGTCAGGGACACGTGCCGACTACCGTGTCTAATCCTCAGGAGTGCGGGTGTGTGTAAAGGTGTTTCTACAATTATAGAATTGAACAACGGGCTTGATGTAAAATGAATAGGACTATATCGTAACTAAACATGAAATTGGAGAGCTTTCTGTAAAAAGCTTTCCAATTGGCCTGTTGAGGCCGTGGCCCCTGTCCAGGGCGCGGGGACTGCAGCAGGGGGTCAGTCCACACGTCGCCGTGGACCTTGCCGGCGTCCAGGCAGCAAGCTAGCCGGAGGGGCAAAGACTTCCGGTTGGGGACAGGCAGAGGAGCATGGGGAGCCTCCCTGTCGACTTGGTTGGGTCGGGGATGCGTCGAGGAGCGCTGGCAAAAGCGAGGTCGCAGGGCGTGGCGGCGACGCACGGCGACTGGGCGCACGATGGCTGGAGGGGCTTGGGCTTCGGGTGTTGGAGAAAGAGGACAGCACGGTGATGCCTCCTGGGGGTGCTACAGGGCTGGGAAGGCACGGCAGCCCGCTGGCGACGGGCAGAGGCGGCGCTCAGCGGCGTTGCGCGACGCCAGGGCAGCGGCGGCGTCGAGGAGCTCGTGATTCCGATGGAGAAGCAGGTGAGCTGTGTGCTGAAGCTTCTCAAGGGCTCGAAGGA
>BCLH01003903.1:0-12801 GCA_001602315.1 Zoysia pacifica
CTAAAAGAAGTCGTGAACTTCCAGCTAAGAGACCATAGAATGGTACTGCTACTTGATGCAACTGAGACTAATAGCATAGCCAAGGCTTAGTCAATTTGTGTTTTCCATCCGTCTTCGCTGCGCGCCTTATCAACTAGGCTCCCAATCACCTGTTGATGGAAAGAAGAGGCTAGGGAGAACTTCTCAGTGACAGAGATCAGAAGAATGGAAATCCTCTATTGTCAGTCTCTACATTATTTCTTAGTCTCATTTGCTTCTTTTTTATAGGCTGAGTGAATAGGTCTGTGAAATCGAAATTTTGAATGATGAAGCAGAAATAATATGGGTTGCAAAGTTTGACCAAACAAGCGAAAGACTTGTTTTATAGGTTGAGTGAGTACTGTGATTCTTTCTTCGAAGTCTGGAATTCAAGGTAAGGTGGTATTGCCCCTTGGATACCAGGAAAGTGGAAGGCGGCGGAACGGCTGTGAAACCTGGCATTGTATTTCTAAGAATATGCGAGTTATCATCATGCCAATGGAAACTGACTTAAGAGTTTTCGCCGACCTATGAAAAGTGAGATGAGAGCTTTGTGCTAATAATTGATTATAAAGGTGTACCTATCGACCCCAGGTAATTAATGCCCTATACTTCTACTTGAAAAATGTTACGTTAGACTTGACCAATTGTTAATACCAATCCGGCAGTAATAACTACTACTAATGCATATTCATATCCCACTAGTAGACTTAGCAGACTGTGACCTAGCCAGTCTATTTGTTGACAACAGACCAGTACTATCCATCAATGCCACAAAGACAATAGACGACCTCTATTTCGTGGAAGAACTCCTCATATGATGCAGGGCAATAAGACCAACTGCCCGCCCTACCTAATGAGAAGAAAGCTTATAAATATAAGCATAAACGGATTTATCAAAGTGGTCAGGCAAGGCTTCAGTTTTTTTTCTTTCTTCCCTCCGGAAACCTTCATTGATTTCCCTTCCCAAGGAAAAACAATTCGGTTTCCTATCTATTGACGGAAGGGAGCGGAGGTCCTGGCTCCCTTCCTATTGTCTGAGTGTAGCGAGGTGTACAGGTTCTTTCCCGGTGGGGAAGGTTCTGAATACCGAAGCGAAGCGAGTCAAGTGTTTGAGCGGAGCGAGTATTGCGCACGTATGTGTGTGCGTATAATAGTAAACATACACTTGCGTGTATAAATAGCACACTCGCGCACCTACGCGTATGCATGCACGCATACGCACATACACACATGCATTTCTCCGTAGGAGAAATCAATTAAACAACTTACTAAACTAAAACGAGCTATATCTCACTTTTCCTAATCTTGCAATATCATCTATCACTCATATATGCAAACATGTGAAAAAACCCGTTCCAGCCTAAAAAAATCCCGGTTTTAACAAGCCCAATACCCCCTATCTTGAGATCCATAAAAAAATCACCCTTGCTCTATAACCTACTAACTACTAACTACTCTATGCCTCTATTCTATAACCTACTAACTACTCTATCCCTCTATATAATTATTCCATCCCTCTCTGAATCCGGGATCGCCTTCACTATCATTACGCCTTCACTATCATTACGGGATGATGAAAAACCAATAACTTATCAACTTGCTGGCCTTGGCTTCTCTACTTGCTTGCCTCAAGACTTGACTCGCGGAGCTCGGACAGATCTTACCTTTCCTCGAGTCCTATCTCAGAAAGGCTCTTCCATGCCAGTCCCTACTATAGGGCTTCTTCCTCCTACTCCAGTTCCGGTTTCAATAAACACATATCACGACCTAGTACCCCTAATCTTTCTTCTTGTATTGGCCACAAGACTGCATTGGTTGCTCAGTGTAGGTTCAAGGTAATGGTTAAGACAGGGGACAAAGATTATAGAGAAAATTTCTTAATTATTTGGCTCTAATATAATGAGCACTTCCTATCGACCATTTTTGTTTTCAATTTCCTTTTAATGACCAAATTCGATTTACGCTTCCTTTCTTGGCTCTTTCATTAGTTTAGAGCATCTAACAGTGTTAAATAAGGAGTAAAATGATCGTCTTACCCCGCATATAAAGTACACCAATATAATTTTTTGTTTGCATGTGTTTTAATCTAAGAGTATACTATTTTTAAACATAAAAAGCTTAAACTCCATAGGCAACAGAATTATGTTCAAAATAGTGTACGCTCAGATTAATACACAAGCAAACAAAAAATTAATTACATTGGTTTATTTTAGATGAGGGGTAAAATGGTAATTTTATATCATAATTAACACCGTTAGTGTTCTAAACTAACGGAAGGCCAAAGAAAGGAAACAAAAATTGAATTTCATCCTTAAAAGAAAATTCAAAACGAAAAGGGTCAAGAAAAGAAGTGGTCATTATTTTAGGGTTAAGTAAGGGATTTCCTCTATAATCTTTGTCCCCAGTCTTAACCATTACCTTGAACCTACACTGAGCAACCAATGCATTCCTTGTGGCCAATACGAGAAGAAAGAGTAGGAATACTTTGATGACTCAGTGTAGATTCAAGATTCTGGTAAAAACCAGAGAGAGACATGATGCGCATAGGCTTTGATTCCTAATCTCACTAAAGGTGAGAAGCCGCACCAATCAGATGTTGGAGATCCCTAACCTAGAAGCATTTGGCCAGATGCATGGACGCCCAACAGGTTCATGGTCAAAGCACCGTGCATGATATATTTGTTGTGAAACATGAAAATTCTATCAGACGGCTCGAGCAACCATCCGGTCCATCCCAGCTAGTAATTAAATGGATACATCAAGTTCATTCGAATGGGGAACAGTAATGATTCAACCTCGTGGAATAGATGGGTGGGGATCCTCTATAGTTAATCTTAGGAGCAGGACCACGCACACCGTGTGCTATGCCGCTGTGCAGAGAGCATGTGTGGTGCCTCATCGACGGCCAAGCACTGATTCACGGCCCACCTTAGGGGTTGTTCAGTTGCTAGGCTAAGAATTATTCTAACAGAATTGATTCCCGCTATGAAATAAGTCATTCTAGATTAATAACTTAATCTTTATTTATATAAAATTTCATTAAGATGGGAATAAAACTCAGTCTATTTCTTATATTTCCTCATTCCATGACCCCTCATACCATGTTGAACGAAGCCGGGCCGGAGAAGACGAAATACAAGACCAAGTTTTATTCTTATCCTAGTGAAATTTTCTATGAACAAAGATTAAGTTATTAACCTAAGATGACTTATTTCATACCTGGAATCAATCCTGTTGAGAATGATTGCTACCCTAGCAACCAAACAAGCCCTTATGGATCATAGTCGAATCGATGCCTTGCCCCTAATGGGTAACCTGGATTGCGGCCTAAGCCATCAGACTGGCCGATCACCATGTTGCATAGCTTATATCATGCACCGGCCCATGGCCATGAGCCAGCCGGTCGAGTTGGCCCTGCTTAAAGTTCATAGTCATGGCCGGAGCTCATCTGGCCCCATGCTTCAAGGTTAGGGATCTGTCATCAATTTCTGGCCAGTGCTGCTTCTCACAATCAGTGAGATGCGGGCATCGGTGCCAATATAATCTTTGAGGAAATTTCTTATTTGGCTCTAAAATAATTAAGGCTTCCTTTCTTGACCATTTTTGTTTTGAATTTCCTTTTAATGACCAAATTCAATTTACGCTTCCTTTCTTGGCCTTTCTGTTAGTTTAGAGCATATAACAGTGTTAAATAAGGTGTAAAATGATAATCTTACCCCTCATCTAAAATACGCAAATATAATTTTTTGTTTACATGTGTCTTAATCTAAGGGTACACTATTTTTAAACATAAAAAGTATAAACTCTAGAGGCAACAGAATTATGTTCAAGATAGTGTACGCTCAGATTAATACACAAGAAAACAAAAAATTATTTTGGTGTATTTTAGATGAGGGGTAAAATGGTCATTTTATATCATACTTAACAACGTTAGTATTCTAAACTAACGGAAGGCCCGAGAAAAGGAATTCGGTCCTTAAAAGAAAATTCAAATCGAAAAAGGCCAAGAAAAGAAGTGGTCATTATTTTAGGGTTAAGTACATAATTTCCTCCATAATCTTTGTCTCCTATCTTAACCATTACCTTGAACCTACACTGAGCAACCAATGCGTTCCTTGTGGCCAATACGAGAAGAAAGAGTAGGAATACTTTGACGACTCAGTGTAGATTCAAGATTCTGGTAAAGAGCAGAGAGAGACATAACACACATAGGCTTTGATTCCTAATCTCACTAAAGGTGAGAAGCCGCACCAATCAGATGCTCGAGATCCTTAACCTAGAAGCATTTGGCCAGATGCATGGACGCCCAACAGGTTTATGGTCACAGTACCATGCATGATATTTTTGCTGTGAAATGTGAAAATTCTGTCAGATGTTTCGAGCAACCATCCGGTCCATCCCGGCCAGTAAATGGATACATCAGGTTCATCTGAATGGGGAACACATGGAATAGATGGGTGTGGATCCTCTATAGTTAATCTTTGGAGCTGCATCATGCACACCGCATACTATGCCGCTGTGCAGAGAGCATGTGTGGTGCCTCGTCGACAGCCAGCCACTGATTCACCACCCACCTTAGGGGCTGTTCGGTTGCTAGGCTAAGAATTATTCTAACAGAATTGATTCCCGCTATGAAATAAGTCATTCTAGATTAATAACTTAATCTTTATTTATGGAAAAATTCATTAAAGTCATAATAAAACTCAGTCTATTTCTATATTTTCTTGTTTTATGACCTGGAATAAAAACACACCTCCTACCATGTGGAACGAAGCTGGGCGTGGAAGACGAAATACAAGACCAGGTTTTATTCTCATCCTAGTGAATTTTTTTATGAACAAAGATTAAGTTATTAACTTAAGATGACTTATTTCATATCAAAAATTAATCCTGTTAAGAATGATTCCTACCCTAGCAACCGAACAAGCCCTTATGGATCATGGTCGAATATATGCCTTGCCCCTAATGAGTAACCTGGATTGCTGCCTGAGCCATCAGACTAGCCGATCACCATGCTGCACAGCTTATATCATGCACAGGCCCATGGCCATGAGCCGGCCGGTCGAGTTGGCCCTGCTCAAAGTACATAGTTGTGGCCGGAGCTCATCTGGCCCCACGCTTAAAGGTTAGGGATTTGACATCAATGGCTGGCCAATGCTGCATCTCACAATCAGTGAGATGTGGACATGGGCGCCAATATAATCTTGAGGAAATTTCTTAATTATTTGGCTCTAAAATAATGAGCGCTTCCTTTCTTGACCATTTTTGTTTTGAATTTCTTTTTAATGACCAAATTCGATTTACGCTTTCTTTCTTGGCCCTTCTGTTAGTTTAGAGCATCTAACAGTGTTAAATAAGGAGTAAAATGATCATCTTACCCCTCATATAAAGTACACCAACATAATTTTTTGTTTGCATGTGTTTTAATCTAAGAGTACACTATTTTTAAACATAAAAAACATAAACTCCGTAGGTAACAGAATTATGTGCAAAATAGTATACGCTCAGATTAATACACAAGCAAAAGAAAAATTAATTATATTAGTGTATTTTAAATGAGGGGTAAACTAGTCATTTATTATCATACTTAACACCGTTAGTATTCTAAACTAACGGAAGGCCAAAGGAAAGAAACAAAAATAGAATTTGATCCTTAAAAGAAAATTCAAAACGAAAAGGGCCAAGAAAAGAAGTGGTCATTATTTTAAGGTTAAGTAAGGAATCTTTGTCCCCCGTCTTAATCATTACCTCGAACCTACACTGAGCAACCAATGCGTTCCCTGTGGCCAATACGAGAAAAAAGTGTGGCCAATACGAGAAAAAAGAGTAGGAATACTGTGACGACTTAATGTAGATTCAAGATTCTGGTAAGGACCAGAGAGAGACATAATGCGCATAGGCTTTGATTCCTAATCTCACTAAAGGTGAGAAACCGCACCAATCAGATGGTGGAGATCCCTAACCTAAAAGCATTTGGCCAGATGCATGGAAGCCCAAGATCCCTAACCTAGAAGCATTTGGCCAAATGCATGGATGCCCAACATGTTCATGGTCACAGTACTGTGCATGATATTTATGTTGTGAAACATGAAAATTCTATCAGATGGCTCGAGCAACCATCCAGTCTATCCCTGCTAGTAAACGGATAGTCAAGTTCATCTGAATAGGGAACAGTCATCATTCAACCTCGTGGAATAGATGGGTGAGGATCCTCTACAGTTAATCTTTGGAGCTAGATCATGCACACCGCGTGCTATGCCGCTGCGCAGAGAGAATGTGTGGTGCCTCGTCGACAGCCAGCCACAGATTCACGGCCCACCTTAGGGGTTGTCAGTTGTTAGGCTAAGAATTATTCGAACATAATTGATTCCCGCTATGAAATAAGTCATTCTAGATTAATAACTTAATCTTTATTTATGAAAAAATTCATTAAAGTGGGAATAAAACTCAGTCTATTTCTATATTTCCTCGTTCTATGACCCGAAATAAAAACACACCTCCTACCACGTGAAACGAAGCTGGGCCACAGAAGATGAAATACAAGACCAGATTTTATTCTCATTCTAATGATATTTTCTATGAACAAAGATTAAGTTATTAAGTTAAAATGACTTATTTCATACCGGGAATCAATCCTGTTGAGAATGATCTCTACCCTAGCAACAGAACAAGCCATTATGGATCATAGTCGAATAGATGCTTTGCCCCTAATGAATAACCTGGATTGTTGCATGAGCCATCAGACTGGCCGATCACCATGTTGCATAGCTTATATCATGCACCGGCCCATGGCCATGAGCCGGCCGGTCGAGTTGGCCCTGCTCAAAGTTCATAGTCGTGGCCGGAGCTCATCTGGCCCCATGCTTCAAGGTTAAGGATCTGTCATCAATGCCTGGCCAGTGCTGCTTCTCACAATCAGTAAGATGCGGGTATCGACGTCAATATAATCTTTAGGAAATTTCTTATTTAGCTCTAAAATAATGAGCGCTTCGACCATTTTTGTTTGAATTTCCTTTTTATGACCAAATTTGATTTATGCTTTCTTTTTTGACCCTTCTGTTAGTTTAAAGCATCTAATAGTATTAAATAAGGAGTAAAATGATCATCTCTAAAATACACCAATATAATTTTTCGTTTACATGTATTTTAATCTAAAGGTACACTATTTTTAAACATAAAAAGCATAAACTCTATAGGCAACAAATTATGTTCAAAATAGTGTTTGCTCAGATTAATACACAAACAGTCGAAAAATTATATTGGTGTATTTTAAATGAGGAGTAAAATAGTCATTTTATATCATACTTAACACCATTAATGTTTCAAACTAACGGAAGGCTCAAGAAAGAAAGCGAAAATCGAATTCAATCCTTAAAAAGAAATTCAAAACGAAAAAGACCAAAAAAGAAGTGGTCATTATTTTAGGGTTAAAAAATTCTCTCTATAATCTTTGTTTCCTGCCTTAACCATTACGAACCTACACTGAGTAACCAATGCATTCCTTGTGGCTAATACGAGAAGAAAGCGTAAGAATACTCTAATGACTTGTAGATTCAAGATTTTGGTAAAGACCAGAGAGACATAATGTGCATAGGCTTTGATTTCTAATCTCACTAAAGGTGAGAAGCCGCACCAATCAGATGCTGAAAATACTTAACATAGAAGCATTAGGCCAGATGTATGGATGTTTAACAGGTTTATGGTCACTGTACCCTGCATGATATTTTTGTTATGTAACGTGAAAATTGTATCAGATGGCTCGAGCAAACATCGGTCCATCCATGTGAGAAAATAGATACGTTATGTTTATTTAAATAAGAAATAGTAATCATTCAACCTCGTGAAATACATGGGCGAGGATCCTCTACAGTTAACGCCCACACATTAATTGCCAGCGACTCATAGTAACTGCAGTGGACCCTTCCTGTGAGAATCAGTGATAAACCCGCTGCACAACCCTCTCTACCCATGTAATGGCATAGCAGGTACTACGTGCCATATGTGACTGGTCGATGGCCTTTCAAGACCTTGCAGCGTACACCACTCTGGCGCCATGACATGTCATGCTTAGGTGTGTGCACGCATAATAATACATCCTTCTTTCATTCTTAAATTATTTTCTTAAATTGTTTTCACTACTTGTAACATCAAATTACCTCATCAAAAGAGATATGCTTGGATTTAAAAATATTGGAAGCGAAAGAAATATATATGCAAAGTTTTCCGATAGCAGTTATCTGTGATTAACTTATATTTGTGAAGGATACTTTCATTTGCCAGATATAATCTGATTTTTAGCTTCGGCGAAGCTAAAAAATATGGAAGACATATATTATGTCCCATTTGGATCCTCTACTGATTTTATAATCTGGATTATTATAATTTAAATGGATCCAAATAGGCCCTACACAACGCAAACTTAAACACCAACATAAAATTTCATAGATTTGGAAACTAAGAGAATATACATATATATTACAAAAGCATGGAATAAACTTCATGTCATGCATGTTTTTCTGATCACCCCATCAATAGTTGGCACATTATTATTATCGCTATGAACAAACCATACTAAACTGATTGAGTAATTTACAAACAAAGAAATAGAACAAAAGTTGTGGTCCTACCCGTACCAGCATGCAGAACGTGCATGCAACTCCCAATGTGCAAGCAAAACTGCCATTGGCCTTCTCTTCGACACGAAATCAAATGAACAAACTTGAACCAGTCCCCAGCAAAAATAATGGCACTCAGTTGACCAGAAAGCTCAATTTTGTGTACTCTCCTTGGTATTTGAACTCAGCTTGGGCAAAGCTGGCACAGTGACAGGACCGGAGATTCCATCAAGAATAGACCAGTCTTCATCCGTTACCAATGCAGTCACAAGGTTTAGAGGAACACCAGCACTTGATTTAACAGTCAATGAATGCTTACTGTTGCTTGATTCTGCGTCACCTGCCAAAACCTTGGTTCCAGAACTGTAAGATGCGTTCGTTGCTTCAGCATTCAGGAAGAGACATACAGCAGCACAGTCATCAATTTTTGATGTAGGGTACAGAGTCCTCCATGCCCGGCGAGCTGATTCGACAAGAACACGTGCTGCCAAAGCCTGCGAAGGAGCTCTGCTGACTATGCTAATGACTTCGGCATTAGAAAGTACGTCCCAAATCTATATTGAACAAAGAAACCAGTCAATTATAGAGTCTTAGATGTTCCGAAAACAATTCAGCTCTACAAGCACAGAGCAACCAAAATATTAATCTGCTCTCACCCCATCAGTTGCCAGCACAATGAATTCATCGTTCTCTGTGATGCGGTGGTATGAGACATCAGGCACAGAAATTATGCCATAATTCTTCAGACAGAAGTCTCCAAATGATCTTGCCATGGCCAACCCTGGTGAGTTGAATGTTGGCAGCCAGACACGAGCAACATTTGGCTCGTCTGGGAGGGAGAATATCCTACCCCTTCGTTGTCTGATTCGCTGCGCTTCACCTGAAATGAGTCATTTTACCTAATATTAAAATTACTTCACATAGACAAAGGAAATAATAAAAGATAAGATATTTGCTCTGCTCTTTCATCACACTTTACATAAAAGCACTACATAACTTGTGGCCAACTGTAACCGACATGCTAATTGCATATTTTTACTGAAGTACACCTTCGCAGAAAATATACAGATGCATTGACAGTCTTGCAAGAATGTTCATGGGAAAAGAATTCATTGTTATTATAAAGAAACAAATGCTTGTTTTCTCTATGGACACCTAACAGCTTTATTTGAGAAGCACTAGTGAAAACAATAGGTGCTGTTTCTTTTCATGTCACTAGAACATGATTGGCAGTTCAAATTAGTGCTAATAACAATATCCGAGCAAAATTAAAGAAAAACACCTGGAAGGGGTACTAAAGGACACAATCGCATCACATTATTTGGCTTTACCTGCTAAGGAGGCGCTGTTATCTAGTAATCTTCTATAAGCCCAGAAACTCACTGGTCTCTTTGGATCAAAAGTAGAACCAAAAGTTCAACCGTATAACATGCACTATTGCAGTATCAAATTAGTACCTTTCACGAGCAGATGTGGCTAATCCAAATTGTGCCCTTAAATTTGTCATAAGCAGACATGCCTAGTCGCATTATGGGTTTGAAGCTCAAAATTTGAATAGAGAATCCATAAAATCGTATAGGTGTGTAGTTACGGATGCAAATGGGTACCCAATGGGTAGTGGTGGGTCAGTACCCTAGTATATTTGTGTGATGAAATTGTTAAGATGGGATCGATTTCTAGTCCACTTGAGAGAGCTTTGGGTCATGCACCGACTCAAAAATTAGGAAACCTGCATCCCTAGGTGTAGTGCATTCCAGTACTTATTCTGCTACACACCATGAGAAAATAAACAACAGAAAAAAAAACCTAATATACTGTTTGCAAAATTAAAGCAAACTCAAATTGTTTATTTTGTGGAAGATTGTTTCCTGCTATGACATGTACTGTTTCCCTTACTAGCAACATGTCTCCAGTAATGATGTCTGCTCGTGTAACACAGAAATATCTTCAATGTGACATGATAAAGTGAAGCTTTTGCCAGCCAAAAGCAGATTGAGAACAACCTTTTTCTTATTAACATGCCCTATTGGATACCATTACACTAGCATTTTCTTTTACTAAAACTGAGTATCAGTACTTATTGCAATGAATCGATGCATTTTAAAAGTTCACATTCCAAGAACCATATTATAATTTTTCAAGAAAATGAAAAATATTCACATTCCAAAGGATCGTATAAAGGAACCATAATGGAAGAACACATATTCACGCAATGGATCATGGACCCAAGTCAAATCAGAAGGAAAGATAATAAATAAGATATTTTAAGGTAAGAATGCATTGTATAGTATTAAAGAGCGTAAGCATTAACCGAGGATCATATAAAAGACTTTCTAGGATTATATGTTACATGTAGAAATCCAGAAACATACTTGGGATGTTAGGTTTCAGATCCACCGTCAGCTGAAGTGCTACTAGCTGATTATTTTCATCTCTAGTGCCCAAGACAGCTCTAGAGTCACCCAAGTTGCCAATTATAAGATGTTTCCCCTGTAGAAACAACAAGATAAACAAGCTGGAATTATGTTTTTCGAGAAGAAAAAGAGAATGAAGCTTCATTGGATAACGGGCCAGAAAAAGCATTGCTCATAATGAGAAACAAAACTCAATTTCTACCTGCTTGATTACTGTCACTGCAGTTGTTCCATTGAATGCGCAATCAATGTTTTTATGCGTCTTTAGATCCCTGTCCACTAAATAAAACGCCCTCATGAACGAAGCTCTCAATGCCGCGAAAATTTCTGGGCACTCACCATTCTCCCCATATTCATTTGCTACATCAGTATATTCATCCCCATGTTGAGTTGTGCCTCCTCTTGTCGCTCCACTAATGACAGTGCTACTGGAAGGCTCTTTGTAATCATCCCTTCCTAAATTTGCACTCAACTTCAAAGGGAGAAGATCTCTCACCTTCTTGGCCACCAAATGCCCATTTGGTCCATGGCCATCAAAAACACCACAAAAAATGGTATCATCTTTCAAACCAAAATTCTGCAAGTGGAAAAGAGGCATTACTCTCAAGATCAACCACAAATATCTGGAAGATTCTCAAAAAAATTCACAATTGCAGTCAAATTAAAGAAGCAAAATAAAGTACTAAATTTTAGGTAAAAAATTCATGAGAAATGACAACGAATTCAATACGCTGCAATCATTTAACCTATTTCCCATCCTTGAAAAATGGGAAAAGAGTGAAAATATAGTAGAAACCATACTCATGTTTGCCGCAATGGACAATTATTTCCAGATGGCAATGGGCACAAGGAGCTGATATATTACTAGCTTAACCAAAATCTCATATGGTACACTACCAGCTACAGAAAAAAAAAGAACGGAATTTTATAACTCAAACTGTAGTGGATCATGAAGAATATTCCTAGGAAACAATTGAAATTCGTGAAATCTAAATCTAAAAAGACCAAGGCTGACTTATATGCCATGCATTGACATATAGATAACAAAACAAATATAATACTAAATAGTTACAGAAATGGAAAGTCCCAGTTGTACAGCGTAAGGGGCACATCAAGCAGATTAGACCGTGCATAAAAGGTAAAATACCATTGGTAAGGATGAGAATCATGCAGAGCCCTCCTCTACTTCCATGTATCACCATCAGGAAAACAATAATTAAGTATGCTTAAAGTATTCAGTAAACTACTTGGGACCAACAATATCCAATAGCCAATCGATGTGAACAGATGTAAGAAGAGACCAATCAAAGCGGTATTCTACTAATATCTAGGTGTAGGGTGTTCAGACAGGCATTCTACTTCAAGACGCCACATGTGTGTCCTGTGTCAAAGCTATACCTTTCACTGTCTGGGCCAGCTCAAGCATACCTTAGAACTCGGAGTTTAAAAATTGCATCAGCCAAGAAAGTTCCACTTTTTCACGTTAACATCAGAACTGGACAAAGCACAACAAAAGGCTAACATGTTTCTGGAACATCCGCGATAGCAGCTAGCTACTGACAGCTTACAAGATACTCCACCTCAGAGGAATTCGACAGAAAAGAATCATCATGGAACCATGAAGAAGATGGAAAGGTTAATTATTTAGTTACTGTGCTCCAAACAATAATTACCTCCCAGACCACCATGGCGTCCTGGTTGACACCCTTCTTGCCCTGCATGGTGTAGAGCGACGCGGCGGCGGATGCTGA
>BCLH01003904.1:0-16050 GCA_001602315.1 Zoysia pacifica
GTGCGCACCCAGTGCGAGGCGGCGCAGGCGAGGTGCCGCGGCAGTTGGAGGCTCGCACCAGGAGAACCGGCGACGACGTGACGTCCTCCCGCGACGCGACGGCAGCCCGGCCTTCGGCAACCCGACGCCGTCCTTCGCTCGCCTGTTTTTCAATGGTAAATCTCGCGGATTTTCTTGGATCTTGGATCGAGGTGGGGGACTCTTCACCGTGGGGGATCGGTCGGGACTAGGGACTGCGAGAGAGGTGGGAGGCGGCGCTAGGGTTTTGGATTGGCGGCGCAGGAGAGGAGGTAGCGCCGGCCCTGGGGGCCCCCTGCCGTGGCTGCTCGCTCAACTACGATCCAAGATCCAGATGTTCGGGGGGCCCCCTCTGAGGCCTCCAGATGTTGTGCATACATCACCACCACTTGCTATTAAAATTTTTTTAGAAAGGAAGGAAAGTAACATGAGGACCATATTGATTCTTTAGACTTTGTAGCTTTCTATGTGCTTCCATCATTTTCAGTCCCCTTAGAGGTCCTTGCGTCTATCCAACCCTCCATCATCATCTTGATCACAATATAGGGAGAGAATATAATGGTCCACAAGAGATGGAAAAGGATGACGACCATTTGGAATGTGCTCTACTTTATCAAGAACAGTGTTCAATCTTAGGCAAGTGATTTTTTTAGATAATAGGAAAAAATAGGTCCCGGCCTTGGCCACCACCTCAGTGCGTGAGGAAAACTGTGGCGGCCATTTGGAACCTGCCCTATATTTTTTAGATGATATGAGATCAGAGAATTTTCCTGAGGGATTATTTCCTTGTGACTAGTTGATTAATTAGGTGTCTAATTCACCTCATTGCTCAAGGGGGATTGGATTTTTTTTCCTGTTAATCTTGGCAAGAAAGTTCATTAGGTGGGAGTTGTAAACACGAGATGTGTTGCTACTTCTTTCTCAAACAGAAGTTCAGTTCAGTAGTCACTCTGTGGTAAACAATGACTGTCAGAATGAAGGAGTCACCATATCCAGGAGTCCGATACCATTTGAAAGAACTTGGGGCTGGACATTGAAGATTTCAGAACCCGAAAGAATTGTTCAACCACCGTCACTCGGTATTGAGAAATCATGTGGAAAGAGCTTTCGAGGTAGTTAAGAAGTGCTTTCCATTCTCGATGTTCCAACTTTTCATATGTTAGAAAACCAAGTGAAGATACCTATAGCTTCTGCCATCTTCCATAACATAATTCGGTCTCTTGGTGGTGATGAGGAATGGTTGAATGATCAGCCGGATAATATTTCTCTATCAATATTTATTGCTCTACCAAATGGAGATCAAACCAATGGAGATCAAGAAAGTACACAGGGCAACGCTTTAAGAGATGCCATCGCCCAAGAAATGTGGGCTCAGTACCATCATTAGTCCATTATTAGAGTGTCTATTTCTTTTTTCTTTTCTTTTCTTTTTCTTCATCGGTTGTATAAGTCCATTAGTGCACATTACAGCGTTGGTTGGAAAAGGTTCTCCAAAATTGAATACGATGGCAAGGGTGTCACCAAAATTTCAGAAGTTCTTGGCTCCGACAAGCGTTACAAGAAAGAAGCTTTCTCCCAAAGGTATTTGAATGACATTCTCTAAAACTACCATTGCTTGAACATTTTAACTCTTGAAATTACCATTACTTGATCTAAAATTATCATTACTCATGTAGCAAAACAAAGGGCGTATTGGAATCCAAGCCTTGAGAAATCGCTTGTTGAAATTCTCCATGAATACAAAGATAGCGGTTATCGAGGGGACAATGGCTGGAAATCTGAAGGTTGGAATCATATGGTGAAGGAATTTCACCGTAGAAACAAATATGTCTCCTTCACCAAGGCTCAAATTCAGGAGAAAGAAGGTCAATTAAAGAGAGATTACAAGATGCTTAAAGAAGCAAGGCGACATAGTGGCTCTTCTTGGAATAATGAACGCAATATGATTGAAGGTTCAGCAGCTATGTGGGACAACCTTATAATTGTAAGTTTATTTCAGCCCTTGAAAATTCTGTTACCCATGATTTTGTTTATTTCCGCCCTTAAATCATGCTAATTACTTATTATTCATGCTGATTTCTGTTGTAGACATTTCCTAAAATCAAAAAATTTCGGAACAGCAGGGCAAGCTTTCCTTTGTTTGATGCTTTGGGAGAACTCTATGATGGTAGGTTGTGAGGTCATAATAGATGATTTGTGACATGTTTGCTATCAAAATATACATTTTTAACTCTTATTTCCTTGATA
Source organism: Zoysia pacifica (assembly GCA_001602315.1). Classification (NCBI taxonomy): domain Eukaryota; kingdom Viridiplantae; phylum Streptophyta; class Magnoliopsida; order Poales; family Poaceae; genus Zoysia; species Zoysia pacifica. The sequence goes on from BCLH01003904.1 coordinate 2,266, forward strand.
CTGTGTAGGGCATTTGGCTAAAGGAAATCACAACTTTACTTCTCTTGACACGCCACAAGAGGAAGAACCCCTTCAACAAATTGAAGATACAGATGTCGAGGTAGAAGAATTCAACAATGTTGTGGTTCATGAGGTGCCAGTTGAAGATGAGGCACAAGACTTGGAGCAAAATCAAGATGTAGAAAGTGAGTATGTAGCTGTTGAAAGTAGTGGACAGCGGAAAACTACTGCTACATCAAGAAAGAATGAAGAAAAGGAAGCGAAAAGGCCAAAAAAACTCTCAAATGTAGAAAACATGATGGAGAGATATCAAGAGATGAGGACTAAGCAAGCAGAGGATGAGGCCGCACATCTTGCTAGAGAGAAAGATGGTCAAAGTTCCGATTTCTCCATCAAAAGATGTATATTGGTTCTAAATACATTGGAAGTGACAAAGGAGGAAAAGGCTAAAGCTTATACTATCTTCAAAAATGCAGAAAATCGAGAAATCTTTCTAAGTGCGTGCCTTGAGGATCAAGAGTCTGCTATGCTTTGGTTAAGGAGTGAAATGACCTAGAAGGTATGTTAAACATTATTCTGCATTTTCTCAAATTATGGTTCTTTTGCTCTTGCTGAGATTTGAACACAATTATTCCCTTCGTCTAAATGTCAACTATTTATAGCTCGTTCTGGTTGGTGACCTGTTGTCAATGATCATAGCTGCCTTTGCTTGTTTTCTTCGAAGTTAAGTTAGGACAATCACTGACTGACCAACAGACTCAATGGTCCTTGACTGATCGTAAAAACATGCTGTTGCTGAAATTTATTGACTTGCTTGCTTTTATCTTTGAACTGTGCAGTACCTGGACGAGAACAAGCAGCTGATCCTGGCCATTCTCGACAACCAGAACAATGGGAAGGTGGAGGAGTGTGAACGGTGAGTTTTGATCTTGATCTCCTGCTGCAATCGTTGTGCAGTACTACCACAACTCTTCACTACTAGCAAAATACTAGCAACTGGTAACAAGAACAGTTGTCCTTTTGTTAGGGTAGCATCAAGCAAATTTATTTTGTTGTCTTATCCAACTAATTTTGTAGCTGAAAGATTCTATTTACTTTGGTGGATGATTCGATATTTATGCTTCAGTGCTTGTTTAGTCAATGATTAGTTTTGTAGTATGAACTATGGTCTGCCTTTTTTTAGTTCACTGTTCTTAATGACCTGTAAAGATCATGCAGTACTTTATTTGCTTTATTTGGCTTTGTTCCAAGGTTTGCTGTTGCATGATCATGTGTCCATGCACTGTAACCCGCATTCTGAGTTATCTTGTGTCTCCTGCCATCTAATGCTTGCCACCTGATGTTGTCTGTTGCAGGAACCAAGCCAAACTCCAACACAATCTCATGTACCTCGCTCAGTAGTAAAGTTTGCTGCCTTGCTGGCTCAATATCCTTTCCTTCAATTCGCTCAGTTCTGAAGTTTGCTTTGTATGGCTCCCCATCATACCTGGTGAATTGATTGTTCTATGAACTAGAAATGCTTTCTTTTGACAAAAAACTGCCATTGTGCACTGCAAAACTGGCATTCAATGAACTAAGTGTTGTCTTGGAGTTTGATTTTGTTTTTGTAATTGCTGTTGTGCGATCCAACAATATTTTGAACTTTTTCAATCTTGGTGTAATGGTCAGTTTGCTTTTGAGATTGCACGTGTTGTCGTCATAGATGAATTCTATGGTCAGTTTGGTCTTGAAGCCTTGCTTGCTTACTGCTTTGTCATAGATGAATCCTTGCACGTGGTCATAGATGACTCTTGGCCAGTATTAGTTTTGTGCTGCCGAACAAGAAGTTGGAAGTGGAACTAATTGCCGGAATGAAACCACCTGTGATTAGTGAAACCACCAAGATCAAGTGAATCACTTGGATTCACTAATACCTGTCCTGGAACTGTTCCTAGCCTGGTTTCAATCCTAAAGAAACGAACAAAAGCTACACACCTGTGGACGGCTGACGGCGGCGCAAACCGACGGGATCCATACACACGCTCTGCCTTGTCAGGCGTTGGATGGCCGGCGAACACGACACGTTCCTCCACTGACAGCAGCGCACAAGAGCACAAGCAGGACCGACGACGCGGCAGCCGGTCAGATGGCGCATGTGCATGCCGTATCACAACAGCGAAACCATCTTGTATGTTACTTCATCACCAAACAATCGAATCAATTCAGGGATCACCCGTTCCCATGGCTGCATGCCTCTACGTACACGTCTCGAGCCGCCACCGCTTCTCTCTCTCTCTCTCTACAGGAGCTGCACTCGAGTTGTTGACACTCCGTCTACTACAAGCAGTCAATCAAGCACAGCTAGTTTTACTAGTAACAGTTTACGCGATCCTCAGCGCCTCTCTGAAGCCGATGCTGAAGCTTTTCTGGAGACCGCCGACGGACTTCCTCGGGAGCCCCATCGTGGGCTTCTGCATCATCGCCACGAACTCGTTGTAATCGATGCGGCCGTCCTGCGAATTATAAACGCACAACCACAAATCAGCGGCGGTTTCCGTTTTTCAAATGGAAAAAATGGCGGTGGCGGTGGTTCAAAGCGCCGCCGCGTTCCGAGATCGAAGGAAGGTAGTAGTAGCAGTAGTGATAGATAGACACCGACGTTGTCCTGGTCGACCTCCCGGATCATCTCCTCGAGCTGCAGGTCGCCGCCGAGGCCGAACTCCTCGCACGCGAGCTGCAGCTCGTCGGGCGTGATGTACCCGCTGCCGTCCTTGTCGAAGTACTGGAACGCCGCGAACAGGTGGTCCTCGCGCTCCACCTTGTTCAGGTGCAGCGTCGCCGCGATGAACTCGCCGTAGTCGATCGTGCCGCTGTTGTCCACGTCCGCCTGTCGGGAGAAGAAAAAATTCAGAAGCCCGGTATCACTATCAGGCGCCGCGCGCGGCGGATTTCGCTCTTCTGTGCATTCATCAGGGTTGAAGCGGTGCTGAAAGAAAGAAATAGGGGAGTGCGTACCGCTTCCATGAGTGCCAGGATCTCGGATTCCTGGAGGTTGGCGCCGGCCTTTTTCAGACCGACCTTTAGTTCGTCGAAGGTGATTTGCCCGCTGTTGTCCGTGTCTATCATCTTGAACATTTCTTTCAGGCCCGCGATCTCGTCTTCGGATAGGTTCTCTGCAATGACCTGGACAGAACAAATGTTTCAGGACAAGCGATCTGGACAGAATTCTCCATTTTTTTTTTATTTTATGTTCCGTGTGATTCTGCATAAGCCATATGGCGAGCAACAGTTCATTCATTATGCTAGAATACAAATGCAAGATGCTGATAATAAGGTTTGGAACCAAGAATAAGTAAACCGATTTTGATTTTCCAGTTCACACTTACCCTAAGAGCCATCTTTTTCAGCTTATTCATAGCCGAGAACTGCTTCATGCGAGACAGAACAGCAGAGTCCAGCGGCTTATCAGGAGCCAAACCACCAACCTGAACCCATGGATGCCCTGAAAGATGACAGAAACAACACTCCCCAGTGATATAGCTGCAGCGCAACGTAAAGAGTTCTGCTGCTTTTGAAAGTAAGCAGTAGGAATGCAATCATGGAAATGTTGGGTTAAAACATGGTAGGGAACTCACGTAGAACTTCATGCGCCGTCAATCTCTTTTTGGGATCCCTAACAAGCATTCGCCTAACAAGATCCTTGGCACCTTCAGAAATGCTAGGCCACGGTTCCGACTGGAAGTCAAGTTGTCCATGCAAAACCTCTTCAAATATACCCTGCTCGCTCTCTGGTGAACAAACATGAAATGCAGCATCAGTATTGTACAAGAGATTTGAGGAACAAAACAAATGTGTTTGGGATGAAATTATGCAGTATTACTCCATGAAACTAGAACTATGGATGAGGTATCCAACCTGCCCAAAATGGTGGCACACCACACAGCAAGATGTAGATGATCACACCAGCGCTCCAGACATCTGCCTCGGGACCATACTTCTTTTTGAGGACCTCTGGCGCGACGTAGTATGGGCTACCGACAACGTCAGTGAATATTTGACCTGAAATAAGATCCACATGTGAGCACAGATCAAATGGAATATGATTGAGTACAGATCAAATAGAATATGATTTGTATCTTAAGGGATGCTGAATGCAGAATGTTAGGTAGGCAACGAAACTGCATGTGGCGGAACAGCAGGATTTTTTTTTTTTTCAGAAAGACAGTGTCAATCGAATGAGGTGTTGATGATGTGCCAGATTTTACAGCAATTTTGGTTCCTCAAGCAGTCAGAATATAATGCAGTGTACTGATGCATGTCGAAATTCAATTCTTTAACTTTCTCGTGACGAAGCAGTATGTTTGCGAGCTCTGCTTGCACAAAGCCTAGAACTCACCAGGGCGGAAGAAAACGGAGAGACCGAAGTCAATAGTCTTGAGAGCTGCCTCCTCCTTCTGGTCAACGAAGAGGAAGTTCTCGGGCTTGAGATCCCGATGCATGACGCCCATGGAGTGGCAGACCTCGACGACGCCGACGATGACCCTGGCGAGCTCGGCGGCCTTCCTCTCGGTGTAGTGGCCCCTCTGCACGATCCGGTCGAACAGCTCCCCGCCGCCGCAGAGCTCCATGACGAGGTGCACGGCGACGGCGTCCTCGTAGGCGCCCTGGATGGAGATCACGTTGGGGTGGCCGGCGAGGTGGTACATTATCTGGATCTCCCGGCGGACGTCCTCGACGTCGTCGTCGGTGACGAGCTTCCGCTTGAGGATGGACTTGCACGCGAACTCCTTGCCGGTGCTCCGCTCCACGCAGAGGTACGTGGTGCCGAACTGGCCCTGCCCGAGCCGGCGGCCCAGGCTGTACTTGTCCTTGAGGTTCTCCGTCCTGCGCTTGAGCACCGAGCCGACGAGCAGCCCGGCGCTGGACACGCGCTTCACCTGCGGCACCTTGGGCCGCGGCCGGGGGGGCGCCTGTTGGCCGGCGCTGGCGTCCTTCTCGGCCGGCTTGGGCGCCTCCGGCTGTGCGGCGGCGACGGCGATCTTCACAGGCTCAGGAGCCTTGCTCTGCACCGCGACCGGCACCTCAGACGGCGGCTTCGGCTGCGCGGACGGCTGCTGCGACCGTCCGGGGCTGCCACCTACGGGGCCATTGGCGGCGGCGGGCGGCGGCGCGTCGCCGTCCTGCGGCGTCCTCCACAGCACCGTGGAGACGGACTGGAAGAACCCGTTCTTGCTGATGCTGGGGCCGACGCACGTGTTCCCCATCGGCGACCCGACCCGACACGACGGTCGAATCGGAATCTTCCTCGGGCGCCTCGCCGGAGCAGGAGTCAACTGCTCCGCTACGATCTCGACCTTCGCTCCCTGCCGGCTTCAGTCAGATCACGCCGGGGTTGTCTCGTTGAGCACAGCAGAGCAATAAGACATCCGAAGAATCGAACTGCCTCGTTTTGGCAGGAGATCAGCTAAACCGCGCGGAAGTAGGGAGATCGAAGATCGAATACGAATGATCGTGGATCATCGAAGTCAACGCCGGCCAGGAGCAACGACGCGATCGGCCGAAGCCTCGGAAATTGGCCAATGCGGAGACCAAACGCTTGTGGACAGCACTTGTATCAAAGAATAACGAAGCGGCAAGAAGAAGAGTTCAACGGAATTTGTCGAGGCGGGCTAGCGGGCGGCAGGTGAAAGAAACAGTCAAAGGGTACAAGAACCCAAATTTTTCAAAAGCAAGAGGGAACAAGGCCAAACCAACCAAACCTTCCAGCAGCGGGTTACGGGTAGGGTGGAAAGATAACGCAATTCCTTGGCAAGAACATCCGAGGAGCTCAAGATATGTATAGAGGAGGAAGAGGACGAGAAAAAGGCAGCAGGGCAGGAGGCGGAAGGCGCGTGATCCCTCAGATGAACGGCACAGCAAAACAACGTGACGGGGAAGTTTATGAACGAAGAGAGGAAGAGATCCACTAGCAGGAAGCGGGGACGAGATGAGTTTAAGGGCAAATGATGATTTGGTGTGACCTTGACATGGCGCTGCAGGGGTAGGGCAGGGCTGGAGGAAGAGGGCGCCGAGTGGGGGGGCGGCGAGGGGGCACGTCGGCCCCTTCAACCGTAGCCGGCGGCAGCTGCATGTTGTCGCGTTCCCTCGGCTTCCCGGTTTCTTCCTTCCTTTCGCTTCGCGGCAGGCACACGCGATCGGCGGATAGAAGGTGGCCGACCTGGTCGCGCCGCTCCCCAAAGTCCAAACCGCGTCACCAATGGGCTACAGCGCCCCCAGCTATCCGCGGCTGCTGTCTGTCAGGGCCCGGATTATAAATTGGACTAAGGTGGCCGACCGGTGGTTTTCGAAAGAAATGGTCAAGCACGCGGCGAAGAAAATATATGTATTGTCCCGGTGGAAAGGATAAGAAAGCTTAGCGGCAACACGCAGCAACTCACAGAAAAGAAAGAGTAAACGAAACAGAGATGCAGACGGAATGTAGGACTGGATCTGGAGATCCGAGCTAGGGTTCTGAACCTGTCGAATTTGAACAAAATTAAAATACAACAGTACATTACACTCCGAGCCAAATATACCCGAGGCGAAGCCAAAAAAACTAACGCCAGGAGAAAGAAAAAAAAATACACCTTGACAGACACCTTTTGGTCTATGTTACACCCCCACGAGCACAAGCACACTGTAACAACATGCAGGCCGGCTTTGGTGTAAACTATAAATGACTGGGAATTCTACACTGACCTTGGGTTTACAAGCCAGCCATGAGTTATGGTGGCGCTCTTTTGATGCTGGCAAATTTTGTATGACCGCGCAGTGTGATCATTACTAGTATTTCGTTTGGATCCTCCATCAAGAAGAGATGAGGTATATCCGATTCAAAATGAATTCGGATTTCAACAGGTTATCTTTTCTTTGGTCCCCTTTTGACCTTTATCACCCTTCTGTTAGACTTGTCGCCGCCGGTGCCCGCGCTACCCAGTGAGAACCCCCCACTCTGAAACTCTAGGCTACCACCAGGTGGGAAGGCTGGGTTCTGCGGTGCAGAGCCTTGTTGTTGGCCGCCGAACTGAAACACTCCATCAGGCTGGACTGACGGAGCACCAAATACAGGCGCAGCAGGTGAATTACCTTGCTGACCAAATGGTGAAGAACCAAATATTGGTGCTGGCGTAGGCACTGCTTGGTTTGTGTCATCTGCCATGCTGTCATCATTCATCTGAAAATTTCCAGTAGAGCCCGCGCCAAAGCCTGTGTTGGTATTTGTCATTCCAAAAGCAGGCTGCATGGTGGATGAGTTCACGCTTGTGTTTGCTGGGCTAAATGTGAAAACAGAAGGCTGAGAAGAGAAAGTTGGAGCGGACTGTGCTCCAAATGCAAAACCACCACCTGAAGAAGCTGATTGGCCAAAGGTGAACATGCTGGACTGGGATGAACTTGAACCAAAAGGGTTGCTGAAAGGGGTTGATGGAGCTGCAGGTGAGCTGGAGAATACACTTGTGCTAGCCACTGTTGATGAAACAGCAGAAGAGCTAGGTGATGAAAACGCAAACCCAGTACCGGAATTAGAGCTGAACGGTGTCGATAGTGTTGATCCAGCTCCAAATTGTGAACTACCAAATCCAGATGCAGATGCAGAAGTTGTCGATCCAAAAGAGACAGTGCCAGGTCCAGATGAGGAAACTCCTGCGCTAAAAGAAAAGGACCCCGATCCAGATGAAGCAGCTCCTGCACTAAAAGAAAAGGTCCCAGATCCAGATGAGGCAGCTCCTACTCCAAAAGATGGAGCCACAGGTCCAGATGAAGCAGCTCCTACTCCAAAAGACACAGTCCCAGGTCCGGATGATGTAGCTCCTACACCAAAAGAGGCAGTCCCAGGTCCAGATGAGGCAGCTCCAGCTCCATGTGACAGAGTTCCAGGCCCAGATGAGACAGCTCCAGCAGCTCCAAAAGACACTGTCCCAGGCCCAGATGAGGCAGCTCCAGCTACCAATCCGAAGGAAACGGTCTCAGATCCTGATGAGGAAGTTCCTGCTCCAAAAGAGAAAATCCCAGGTCCAGACGACGAAGCTGCCGCTCCAAAAACCACAGTTCCAGGTGCAGATGAGGAAGTTCCAACACCAAAAGAAATGGCCCCAGAACCAGCTGAGGAAGCTCCAACTCCAGAAGCTGGGAATGACGAGCCAAATTGTGCGACTGAACTTTGGGGTGGCTGTGATACCGTTGCCTCTGACTGTGTTGTCTTACTACCAAATACAGCACTTGCTGCAGGAGGTTGAGAGGTACTTGGAGTAACAGATGTGCTGAGGCCAGCAGACTGGGCTGGGGAGCTGAACCCAAAAACACTGCCAGAGCTGGAAAGAATAAATGATGCAGTTGAGGCAGACTGAACACCTGGTGCAGTGGAAGATGGTGCAGTAGTAGCTGTACTAGAAGCAACACTTGAAGCTGCAACTGGAGAAGATGAAACATTGGAGAAAATGGAAGCTGACGAGATGGAAGAACTTGAAAATGTTGAAATGTTTGATGAAATAGGCAAAGTAAAGAGCGTGGATGGTGACTTGTTAGCTGAATCTGGCACTGTAGATTTACGTTCAGCTGTAGTAGCCCCTATTCCAAATGTTAAGGTGGTGGCTGGCTTTGCCTCCGTGATTTCTGATTTACCTGATGATGCCATTGAAGAACCAACTTTAACACTGGAACCAAAACTAAATGCTGGAGATGGATTTGATGAAGAAATAGCTGAAGTGCTATTGCTAACATCAAGGATGGAGATGGATGGAGCTGAGCTGAGAGCAGGTTTATCATCAGGTGTGGGTTTTGGTGACGATGAGTATGAGAAGCCATTGCTCAGGCTTGATGTCGATGATGCAGTAGAGGCAAAATGAAGCGGTGCATTTATTGTTGATGCAGCTGATGACAGCACCGTATCAGATGACTGAATGACATTTTCTGCCTTTTCCCTCTTATGACCTTTCTCTGAACTAGTGCTGTCTAATGCTGTGGGCTTGGTGACACTGGAAACAAAAAGACAAAATAGGTGAGCAGGTAACAAAAATGTAAAACAAGACACAAGCATGTTTAAACAAGTTTCATACCAACCTACCTTTTTTCCTTTTTTTGTCCTATTTGTGTTATAATTGAATTCACATATACCATACCAGAATAAGTATATTTTACTATCTTCAAAACAATGACTACTGCAATTGACCTAATAGCCTGAGTGATCAAGAAGAGAGAGAAAAGAAGCCAAAAGAAATCACCTTTGGACAAGTCCTGCTTTGTTTTTCGCATCTGCAGCTGTTGAGGTTTCCACATTTGACGTACTAGACTGCTTGGAGCCGAAAATAGAAATTGAAACGCCACCCTGTTTATTGTCTTGAACTGAAGCTACTGGCAGTGTCGAAATAGTATTCCCAGTACTGGTGCCAGGAGGAACATGTGAGAATGTAAAACCGGTGTTGGTTTCAGCAGTCACATGGGTCGTATCTGTCTTTCCAGGATCATCAGGTGGAAACAAACCCAATGAGACTGCATTAGGCCTTTCATTGACAGGAGAACCAACAACATTTTCCTTCAATAAGTTTGGCCCAGTCTTTTGTTCAACTTTCTGCTCCTTTTTATGTGATGAATCAAATTTTTCTTCGGTCGTCCCAACCTCAATCTTACTAGGTGAATTCTTGGATGCCTCCAGATCATCATCCAACTCAAGTAAGTCCTTCGAAACATAAAGTCAAACAGAAATTGTTAGTTTTTGGTCAGTTTTGGAAATGACTTGTAATTCCCAATTAACAAAGAGCTAAAGTGCAAACCCTTCCCATACCTCTAACACAGCCATTTTAAAACCTGGTTTAGCAGCAGAAATTGAATTCCCAACAACGGTAGGTTTATCAGGTGAACAAACTTTTGATGATCCATCATTTGTAAGCTTTGGCCTGCCTTTTTTCGAACTATTCAATTCATGATCAAGGGAACTAGAGGGGTCACCAATACTGCTTGGTCCATTATCATGCAAAACAGGTTCTTTTGACATGGAAGGGCTTGAATTATTAGCAACAGGCTGTTTTCCAGACTGTTTTGCTCTTGGTGATGAAGCTATTATATTAATCTGCTCAAATATCTTCTCCGCCATCTTATTTGAATGAGGTGACACGGTACCGATAGATTTAACATTTCCTCCATCCTTATGTGATTCAGGTTGTACAGATTGACCAGGCCCAAGCAATAGTCTTTTTGAGCTCAGAGATTCCTTATTGGACAGGCTGTCTTCTGTGAAATCGGAACCACTTGTACGGCTAGAGAGATTTCCCCGAGGATTTGTGCGAGCATCTTTATAAGACACCATATTTGACTTCTGCCGAATCCTGCGAATGGGACCAATCAAACCATGCTCAATCTCTAACTCAGCAGCTCTCCGTTTCAAAACCTGTGGATAAAGGTAAGAGTACAAGAAAAGATCTGCTTAATATACTTCAGACAATGAGTATGTACAATATGGAAAAAATTCCTCAGTAGTGTGTACCAATCCAGTCTCATTAGAATATCACAAAAAAAGAGCAGCCTGGTGCATGTACCTCCTACTTGCGTAGGGTCCGACCACTTTGGGTCTTTTGAACACAGCCTTCCCTTGCATTTCTGCAAGAGGCAGTTTCCAGGACTCGAACTTGTGACCTCATGGGTATAAGGCAACAGCTTTATTGCTACACAACCATGTGCCACAGCAGAGCCATATTTATACTGCTTCCTAATGCATACAATGCAAAACATGAAAAGATCATTCAGAATATTGAACAAATTACCTGCCTGCCACCTGTATGCAAACTTTGCGCTTGTTGGGATAATGAAGACATGTTCACATCACCTGAAGAGCTCGGCCCCTACAAGATAAATAAATATATACTCACTTTCAAAAAAAAATTTACATCTTTCCTGAACAACTCGTCAAATTGAATGAAGAGAAAAACCAAAGAATTGTGCAGAACAAAAAACATTCTATCTGGAGCATATATATAACCACCAAAAATAAATGATGCAAATAAATGAAACTCACCCTCAAACTATTTGAACTTTGATCAGTAGTATCACTATTTATTGCACACTAAAATAAGATGTGCAGATTTGTTGCAAACCATGATACCATAATAGTAGCAGGCTAGTATCTTTTTAAGAACATATATTGAGAAAGTTGTCAGTAACCATGATGCCACAATTTTAGCAGCTTTTAACAACATACCAGGCAGTATATTGGTAATACAAGTTGTATTTTAGGGATAGCAGCAATGCAAAGTGACTCTTATTGTGCAGAAATACAAAACTAGCCAATTATCTGAATCTAACAAACGTAGAGTAATATATTGACCTTGAAATATGGAGAGCGGGACATTCTATATATCGCTGACCGTCCGCGTAATCCTGGAGTCACATAGCCATTCACAGGAAGCCCAGGATTTCCATTGCCAAATTCAATTCGTTCATGAATAACTGGTTGTCCAGATCTCCTATTATAGGCAATATTGCTTGCTTCTACTTCGTTCTCAAGAAACAATCTGCTCCGCAAACTGCTAGATTGGGGTTCTCGCGAATAACGGGAGCTCATATATTGTTTTGCGAGCTCCGCAGGAGAATTTGCAACATTACTAAGCACCTACAAAAGTGCAAATTGAACATTAATTAAAGATCACATGGGATTATCAAGAATCATAGCCACATTTGCTTGCTCCTTCAAAGCTCACTTAATGATTAAAGCCGCAAATCATATTTTATATAATTAGCAATTGTTAAACAAAAGTAGACCTAAGATTATGAGCTGCATGCATACATGAAACTTATAATTTCCATATATTTAAATTAGGATTCAAATAGTCAAATCTGAAGAAAAAACTGACCAATTTTGTTCAGAATCAGAAAAGATAAAAGGAATGACTTGCACTGCTGCACAACTAGCTTCTAATAAGGCAAACTTGAACAGATTAGTCCTATCATTGAACTTGAGATAAAGACATACTTAAGCATCCAAAGTGGTTTAAGACAACAGAACTAGTATAAGTCAATAGAACAGAGCATTAAAACTGGTATTTAGAAATGACACAGAAACTCAAAGTGATCTTCTATTTTGCCACCACTACCAATATGAACTTTCATGGCACCCGACAGGAATTGGCTCAATACATAATTATCTGTTATTCCACATTTACGAGTTGCACAAAAAGCTCAAATGAGAGGGTTGGGTCCTTACTTTAACAGTTGGAGAATAATCTGCAGCCATCCCATGTGATGAGGCTCCTGGTTCATTAGTTCTGGTGCTTTCTTCATTCTTCTCACGGGAAACCATAGATGTGGGCAAATCGGACTCTATGGTTCTTTCGCGCAATAGGTCCGTAAGACGGTCAAACTCAACCCTACGTGGGAAATAACTCATCGTCACAAACAGCTTTAAAAGCACTGAAAAAAAGGGATCAACGGAACACATAGGAAGGGAGAAAAGGTAGCCAGAATGATGACACTGATAAAGGGGAACACATTTGAGCAGCAAACATAGGCTCAACAATGAAGAAAGTTGAGCTTGAGCATCACAAAACGAAATAATATCCATTATTACAAGGCGCAACAACTGCCAATGTAATGAATTAAAAAATCAATATTTTTATACTTATGCATACCTAGTGAATGTTTTCCGCATCAATAAGTGCTCTACTTCAGACAGTGCTTTGTCATCTGACATACCGACAAGTTTCTTCTTCCCCATTCCATCCTCCAGAACTGGACTTGAATTCTGAATTTAAATTAAAATATTTCAAACATAACACAGATTAAGAAAACCATGTCAAATACAGGATATAATGAGGTATGGTGAAGAACTAGAAATTGGTTGCTACTTACAGCATAAGTTGACTCAGGCACATCCTGTTTTAGATCCGCATTTCTTCCTAGAAGTATACAATAGGCATCAAATCAGCAAGATTCATTTCAAATATTTAATATTCCAAGAACAATACTGTAATTAGGCAATTATTACAAACAACACGGTGTAACAATTAAGGCCAACAGTCCAAACAGAGCAGAAACGAATTGAATCTCGTATCCGCATTTTCTAATCAAACAAAAGATATAGATAGGCTAGACGCATCATGTATTCTAAGTTATAAAACCATTAGTATTTTGCATATCAATTGTATGCTATTCTAGATTAGTAACAGATATTTTTAAAAATTATACTGAACCAGAATTCTACCTGAACATTGCTCAACCTTACAGATACAAGCACCGATCCCTCTAATATTCTTCAACAGATTGCATAAGTGAAATTAATACTAATGCAATATCCATTAATGATAGAAATCACAGTTCCAAATCTAGATAAACTGAAGCAGAAATGGATTGCTCCAGTAAACATCCATAGCAGTTAGCAAAATAACCAGCTTTCATCACGAATAGCTATGTACCAGCAAAGCTGCTACAGCTAAAATGAAGAAACTTAACAAAGGTGCTAGGTACTGTGAGATAAACCCTAGCATAGTAGCATTCCCAGGAGGCCTCAAACCCTAACGCAAGCGCACAAAGCCACAACCACGAACAACGTAAGGGCACCAATCTCGGAGTGCAGGAGCACGCTTAGGCTCACCGGAAGGTGACGACAGCGGCGGAGACTCCGCCGGCGCAGGGCCGAGGCGCCTGCGGAACACCGAGGAGAACAGCCGCGCCGCGCCGCCCGCGAGAAGGCGGGATGCCGGGTCCACAAGCCGGGATACCCACCCGCTGCTGCCGCCGCCGCTGGTCCCTTCCCCGCTCGGCCCCGAGGATGCTGCAGCCGCC
>BCLH01003905.1:0-11293 GCA_001602315.1 Zoysia pacifica
AAGGCCGTCCAAGATGTCAGTAATCCCTCATCACTACTTTGCTGCTTTTTCATCAATTATGACCAGCAGTGCTCCTCTATGAGGGTAGATCTCTTGCAGGTTTCCTAGCATACCATTCGGCTCATGATCAGCCCATCCACTGGACCTCTCTGCACAAACTGGAATCATTCGCTGTAGTTGCTCCAACAAAAAAAAAAAATCAAATTTTTGCAACTCAAATAATAAACCACCAATGCATGTATAACATACTGATTTTGTTTGTAGATTCCTGGTATCTTATCCTTGGGAGCGAACTATACAAATTACTAATTACTATGAAAATGAAAGAGGGAGCTTGTTGCGATCATGCTATATGTTATCCCTTCCTCGCCTTGTTGCTAACTTTTCTTTTCGAAAAATCCTGAATTTGCCTCATGCGTCAATGTAAGCTTACGGAAGAATTAGCAAAGGTTGATGGAAAGCTAAAGCTTACAGAGTCTCTCCTCGAAAGCAAAGTAATGTTGTCGCCCACCCCTTCCTCTTGTGCATTTCCCTCTATGTCGAGAACAAGTTGCTGACAATTTCATGTGAGATTGCAGAACCTTGAAGCAAAAAAGATCAAGGACGAAAAGAAAGCAGCACTTGCAGCACAGTTTGTAGCAGAGGCTACACTACGAAGGGTACATGCTGCTCAGAAGGATGAGGATATGCCTCCTATGGAGGCTATTCTTGCACTTCTGGAAGCTGAGCTCAAACTAGCTCGTCAAGAGGTACTCGATCCGAGCTTGCCCCCCCCGGCCCCAACCAAAAAAAAAAGTAAACAATGACTATTGTACATCGTGCTTTCTTTATTTCATCACCTCTGGTCCAGTTATTGTTCTCAGAAGGCACTCGTATTTCTGGTGCACAAAATTACGAGTACTGTGACTGCCTTCTCATTGGACATGTCTTTCTTTACGGCTAGTATTAATTTTCTGACATTCTAATCTCTTTACTATGCTACTAGCTGCCAATCGATCTCGTCTTTACATGTGAAGGGTATTTGTTCTTGATTCTCATGTGCAGCTATCAACTATATGATAATTGTTGGTTATTTATTCTCATGCTGATTAATAATCTTGTGCAGATTGCAAAATTACAAGATGATAACATGGCATTAGATCGTCTTACAATGTCTAAGGAAGCAGCTCTGCTTGAAGCAGAAAGGGCAGTTCAAATAGCATTGGCAAAAGCTTCCTTGGTGGATGATTTGCAAAACAAAAACCAAGAATTGATGAAACAGATCGAGATCTGTCAGGTATGAAACAATGGTAGAGTTTTTGTCACTCACCCTGCCACACTATTTGACTGTCTAGGCACTGAGCAGGAGGAGAATAAAATCTTGGATAGAATGCACCGCCAGAAAGTTGCTGAGGTTGAAAAGCTCACACAGACTGTCAGAGAGCTGGAAGAAGCTGTTCTTGCTGGTGGCGCAGCTGCAAATGCTGTGAGAGACTATCAGCGGAAAGTTCAGGAGATGAATGTAATATATGAACCATGGTGCTATGGCATGCATTATGCTTTGTGATACTTGTGTACCTGAAGGGTCCATGATTGACGTCAACTTCAATTTTTGCTGTTCTCAGGAGGAAATGAAAACCCTTGACCGTGAGCTAGCTCGTGCAAAGGTTTCAGCCAATAGGGTTGCAGTTGTGGTGGCAAATGAGTGGAAAGATGGCAATGATAAAGTAATGCCTGTTAAACAATGGATGGAGGAACGAAGGATTCTTCAGGTAACACACTTCTTGTTTCTTCTAGTTTAGTACTGTTGCCAACTTGCTCTTAGTTGATACGGGATACCTAGACATTCGTTGATGGAGCACTGCACCGTTTGCGAAGTAAATTATGTTGCATGTTGATTACAATTTGAGAAATTCCATTCCTCAGGGAGAAATGCAGCAGCTTCGTGACAAGCTTACCATAGCTGAGAGGACCGCAAGATCAGAAGCTCAGCTAAAAGTATGCATTTGCTATTTGTTTTTCTTACGCAGCCTGTTCATCACATCATTTTATCTGTCAGGTCTCCCACAGTCTCTTCACACATATCTGTGTTGAATGCCACAGGATAAGTTGCAGCTACGGCTTAAAGTACTTGAGGAAGGATTGAGAATGCCTGAATCCCGAACAAGCACCAGTGCCGCGAGGGGCCAATCTATTGGCAGTGCTGATAGTTTAACTAAGACCAATGGCTTTGTGTCAAAAACACCCATCATTTCAGATGAGATCTGCAGCGTCTACCACAACAACTCTAGTTAACCACGCAAAAGGGGCATCCAAGTCTTTTGATGGAGGCTGTAGATCGCTTGAACGTTACAAGGGTCTTGTAAATGGGAACAATATTAATGTATCTACTGATTCCAGTGAAGACAAGGCGTCAAACAAGTCAGATGAGAAGTCTAGGGAATTTCCGTCCACTGAGTCCGAGGATAAGGTGTCAGGCGTGCTATATGATATGCTGCAAAAGGAAGTCATTGCTCTAAGGAAGGCATGCCATGAGAAGGATCAAAACCTGAAAGACAAGGATGATGCAGTTGAGGTAAGTTAGTGGGAAATCTAGCTGCTCTGCTATTCCTACATGTCCCTTGTTTGACACTGGTGTAACGAATGGTTTGTTGCACAGATGTTAGCAAAGAAAGTAGATACTTTGACAAAGGCAATGGAATCAGATGCCAAGAAAACTAGGCGTGAAATGGCTGCTATGGAAAAGGAGTTGGCAGCTATGCGCTTGGAGAAAGAGCAGAATAACAGAGCAAAAAGGTTTGGTAATTCAAGTGGTTCTGCTAACAGTTCGCAGCCCCCACCTGGCAGGTATCCTTTTTTTTTTTCCTGTATCATCAGCTGCTAAGCATGTAATTGTCCAGTACGTTATTGACCAACTTCACTTCTTACATGGGAGCGGACTCTTTGACTTTATTCAGGACTACCTCGGAGCAGTTCAGCCCGCAACACACGATCAATTTTATAATATGATGCACTCGTACTAATTGTTTAGTTTTCACGCACGCACACACGATCCTTTCTCGTCAGCTCTCCAAAGATATTGTTCCTTCCCTGGATCACTGGATGATTGCACGCTTGCAAGGGGGACGAGAAATCCATGTCTGATCAGATGATATACTGTATCCGGAATGTCAGTTTGATTCAACAGAACACCAAACAACACTATATCTGATGACCTGCGCAGCTCCGATTGGAGTCTTTCTAGCTGGTGCTTGCCTGGAGGCAAAGTAACGCTATAATGTCTACTGACGAGTGATCACAACTGTTCACCATTGATTCCATCCCTTTTGGAAGAACTCTTGGACAGGAACTGACTGCCGACCATTGATCCTTGTTCGTCAACTCTCCAAGGCATGATGAAGCTCCCTCCCTCCCAGTCCCACAGCTTCATCTTCAGCTCGATCGTCACGCTCGAGAAGAACCTGGACCCCGACCAAACCCAGCCATGGCGCGACACGATGCAGCGACAAGGACCAGTTGGCTTGGCCCGCGGCGCCGTCTTTCTCAATCCGGATGTCCTGGCGATGTCGGTTGGTTGCAAGTTACAGCCATGGAAGGTCACGGTCGTCTCCTTACTTGACACCCCAGCAGATGTGTCAAGTGGAGAAGCAGTGAGACGATCAGACAAATGTGAGAGTTCACCTGGCAGCTGCAAGTGAGAAGGCGCGAGATGTTCCGGCGACCTGACGTGCATCCAGCCGCGACTGAGTTGTCTGGTGCTACCCGGAGAAGACAACTGTGAGCAGCACCCGGCAACTGCAAGCCGTGCCGTCCATGCATTCGTGATCCACTCCACAAAGAAAGACCAGTAGTAGTGAAGATGAACAGTGTTATCAAGGGAACGGGTCAGCAGGTTGTCACTCAACGGGAGGAAGAAGAGCAGTCCATCTTCTTCTTCTCCTCCTCCTCAAGTGTTGCCATATGGAAAGTAACCTTTCTCCTGCCTGAATTACAACTGGCTCAGCACCTTAGCTCAAGGAAGAAGAATACTAGTAACGGCAAGAAGGAAACAAATGGAATAAAATCAACCTCAAGCTGAGCTGATTCAGCACACCTCAGCTCTAGGAAGGGGACCTCATGAGCTGCAACTTGTACTCCTGCATTCCCACACAAGTTTTCCACCCAAATTCTACATAAACTCTCTAGAACACAAAGCAAACATATATCTCTCTCTCTCTCCCTCTCCCTATCTCTATCTCTCAATCTCTATCTCTGAACGAACCACCTAACAAGAACAGAGCAGCGCAGTACAAGTTGTTGCAGGCATTTTGTTCCCAGCTTCTTGCATCCATGTCATCTTAGCACCTCATCATCAGAGAATTATTATTATTACCTCCCATGGCTTTCGTGCACAAGCTCCACAAGTGCAGGCGCAATGCCGCCGCCGCCACCATGGCTAGCGTCTCCTTCTTTGTGCTCGTCCTCGTCTTCTTGGTCTTTCTGGCCACGTGGCACGACGATGAGCTTCGCGACGCTGGGATCTTCCTCCACGGCGCGATCGCGGCGCCGAGCTCACCTCAGTCTCAATTCCTACTGCGACATGGAGAGCAGGGGACTTGCCAGGACCTGCAGTCCCTGCCGGACCACGAGGCTCGGTGCCGGTTCCTTGCGTCGCATGCGCGCCGCAGGGCTACGTGGACTACCTGCGGCTCTTCTACTGCAGCTTCCGGCGGGCGCCGTGGCTGGGCGGCTTGGCGCTCGCGCTGTGGCTGCTCGTGCTGTTCTACCTCCTCGGCGATACGGCGTCCGAGTACTTCTGCGCGTCGCTCGAGGGCCTCTCCGCGGCGCTGCGGCTGCCGCCGGCGATCGCGGGCGCCACGCTCCTCTCGCTCGGCAACGGCGCGCCCGATGTGCTCTCCAGCGTCGTGGCGTTCGCCACGGCCGCCTCCAGCGGCGACGACGATGCAGGGGACGTGGGGCTCAGCAGCGTGCTCGGCGACGCGCTGTTCGTGTCCACGGTCGTGGCCGGCGTGGTCGCCATCGTCGCCGGGAGCTGGGGAGTCCCCGCGATCGAGCGCCACGGGTTTGTGCGCGACGTGTGCTTCCTCCTGGTGGCGCTGTGCTACCTCCTCGCCGTGCTGCTCAACGGCACCGTCACCGTCACCGTCTGGGCCGCTGCATCGTTCCTCTCCCTGTACGCCGCCTACGTCCTCCTCGTCTAGACATCCCACTACTGCGCCGCCGTCCCCGATGTCGACGAGGACTGCATCAAGCCCGCTGGCGGCTCTGACCTCGCCATCCCTCTCCTACTGGACGATGACGCGCCTCCTCGGCTCCCAGTGTTGTACTCAAAGCTAACGTCGGCCGCGCCGAAAACCGTTTCCCGTCGAATCCTGGATGCGCTCCAGGCCCCGCTGTACTCCTCACCATCCCTGACATCGCCGCGCACCGGTGGTCCAAGCCCTACGCCGTGGTGTCCGCCCTCTTCGCGCCTCTCCTCCTCGCGGCCATATCCTCCGGCGCATCCTCCAGCCCCGCCATGCTCGTCGCGGGCTTTCTCGCCGGCGCCGTCCTCACCGCCACGGCCGCGCATTCCATAACCTCCTCCCCGCCGCCGGACGCCCGGTGCGCGCGCCTCCCGTGGCTCGCGGGCGGGTTCCTCATGTCCGTGCTCTGGTCCTACATGGTGGCGCGCGAGCTGGTGGCGCTGCTTGTGGCCATCGGCCTGGTCGCCGGCGTGAAGGCCAGCGTGCTCGGCGCGACGGTGCTCGCATGGGGCAACTCGTTGGGCGACCTGGTGGCCGACGTGGCCATGGCCATGCACGGCGGGGCCCAGACGGCGGTGGCAGGGTGCTACGCGGGCCCGGCGTTCAACACGGTGGTGGGGCTCGGGCTGTCGCTGACGCTGGCGGCCGGGGCCTGCTACCGGGAGCCGTACGCGATCCCGGTGGACTCGTCCGCGTACCAGGAGATGGGATTCCTTGCGGCCGGACTCGTGTGGGCGCTGGTGGTGCTGCCCGTGCGCAGGATGAGGCTGGACAGAGTGCTCGGGGTGGGCCTCCTCGTCGTCTACCTCTGCTTCATCTGTGTTAGGTTAGGCTCTCTCAGAGCACTAGGTTCATCTTCATCACTGTAAGAGATACTCCTATCAATTGTTACATACAGAAAAATATACGTCTCTGTCTTTCGAATTAGTTGTAAATATATGCATAGCAAATATACCACGAGTCTAACAAATGCAGATATGATGTTTCTCTGACCTCGAGCTCCAAGCCGTTCATCTCTGCTAGAGTTGCACTGAAAAATCCACTGCGACGAACAAGCAAAACCATCCATGCACGTAAGAGTGCGCCCTGTTTGGCAGTTAGGTACTGTATCCTTCGTCCATGACAGCTACAAGCCCACAGATCACGCGTGCTCCATTATTGTTGCGCATTATTGTATGTATGTACTCCTCTGATAGGAGCATATCTGCATGCATGGCAGCCTGAATCATGGAAACTCCTTCTAATTTCCACTGCGAGGAAAACGACTGCAAACGGAAGTATGAGTGGGGTTTTCTCGCCTGTTTGGACAGCTATTTCGAGAGATTTGATCGTTTGGAATCTCAATTCTCTGTCCGTAGGGTCGTTAATTAACCATACATACGCGAGTTATTCATGCACTCGGATATACACGTGAGATGATAACGACATGGATTTTTTCCATGTTTCTTCGTTTGCTTGTTTTTGTCTGGGGTTCTCGGCTGCAGGCTGGATCTGAAGATTGAATTTGCAGTTGTTGCAGTGCGATCAACAAGTATCTCGGTGTCGGGTGATGCACGAGTCAATTTCATACGCGATGCTGCCTTGTGATAGCTTGATGACCGCTGCAAGAGAAGGATCAACAATCTAAGTGCTCGATCGTCTAATAGCTTATTGGTGGGGACGACGACGGCACCATGCATGGCGTTCCTTCATTTTTCTTAGCTTGGTCCTGATGATCTATGGAGATGAAACAAGGACACTCTGTGCTGTTGCTGTCCAGATCCGGACCAGGCCCTCCGCTGCATGATTTTTTTTTATGATTTAAGACTTGTTTCGATGTGTCAAATTGTCGACACGAAATGAGAGCTAAGTTGTCAAATGCCTCCCGCTGCATTATTGGCCATCCAGTCCTCTCTCTCTCTCAAACACAACCAACACATTCTCAATAGTTTCAAAATTTTTATTTTTTAATCAAAAGACATATTTGCACATTGTGTGGCTCATTAACTTAATCCCTCGATAGTTAGCACATCTCTCTTATTCTTAAAGATCGGTACTAAAGCACTCTACCTCCATTCGTTAGGCATCTTGTTTGATTGAAAGATGAGATTGAACAACTTGGTGAGCTAAACTATTGCTACATCCCTAAGACATCTATACGCTTCAATGGAAATCCCATCTGAACCTAACGCCTTATCTACTTTCATCCTTTTCAAGGCTTTCTTTAACTCAGATTCTTGAATCTTTCTTACAAAGTGCCTATTTAAATCATCGAAAGAGATATCCAACTCAATAGATGAACTCCCACTATTTTATTCAAGAGTTTAGCGAAATAATCCCTCTATTTATCTTTAATCTCTTTATCATTTACTGACAGACGCTTTGCTTCATCTTTAATGCATTTAACTTGGGTAAGGTCCCTAGTTTTTTTCTCTTGGTTTTTGGCTATCTTATAGATGCCTTTTTCCCTTTCTTTCGTGTCTAGTCGATGGTACAATGCATCAAACATCCGACCTCTTGCCTTACTCACCGCTCGCTTTGCGGTCTTTTTGCTATTTTATATTGTTCTATGTTTAGCATGTTCCTATCAAGGTGTACTCGCTTAAAGCACTCTTTCTTTTCTTTGATAGTCTTTTGGACAATCTTGTTTCAGCACCATGTGTCTTTGGCTTTATGCCTAGCTCCTTTAGTCACACTAAGCTCTTCTGAGGTTATTTTTTTAATGCAAGTGGCCATCTTCAAGCACATAACATTTGCATCATCTTCTGCCTGCCAAGAGACCTTTTTGATAACCCTTTTCTTGAAAGTATGTGCTGCATCTTTTTTAAGCTTTCACCCATTTTTTATTTTCACCTTGATTTGCTTCCTCCATAGAGAGCGCAACTGAAAGTGAAAGTACGCAACCACAAGCCTATGCTGAGATACCACACATTCTTCTGGTATTACCTTACAGTTTAAGCAAGCATGTCTATCTTCTCTTTTTGCTAAGATAAAATCAATCTGGCTACAATGAGGACCACTTTGAAAGGTTACTAAATGAGAGGCTCTCTTTCTAAAATAGGAGTTCGCAACAAATAAATTATAGGCCAACGCAAAGTCCAAAACGCTCTCCCCTTCTTAATTCCTACTCCCGTAGCCGAAACTACCATGCACCCTCTCAAAGCCTACGCTAGAAGAGCCAATGTGCTCATTTAGGTCTTCTCCTATAAAGAGTTTCTCAGCGATAGGCACACTGCTGACCATCGCATCCAAATCCTATCAAAATTGCTTCTTGACACTTTCATCCAGACTTATTTGAGGGGCATAAGCATTAATTACGTTCAGAACTAAATCTCTAGTAACCAGCTTTACTAGAATAATCCTATCTCCGTGCCTCTTGATGTCCACCACGTCATCTTTAAACCTCTTGTCGATCACAATGCTTACTCCGTTTTTTGCTGTCAATATCCTCATATACCAAAGCTTGAATCCAGTATCTTCCACCTTCTTTGCCTTTTGACCCTTCCATTTCGTCTTCTGTACACAAAAAAATATTCACATGTCGCCTAATCATAGCTTCGACTACCTCTCGAAGCTTACCCGAGAGCAACCTTACATTTCAACTACCTACCCACAATTTACAAGGCTCGACTAGATTCTTTACCCCCGCATCTGCCGAGTCAAATGAGAAGTCCTTTGCTCATTTTTCATTACACCCGGGCGACGGCGTAGCGCGCCACTAAGAATGTGACGACTCGATCTTTACACACTTGTCACCGCATCCAGATCACGATACGGCGCACCACTAAGGATGTGGTGACCCGCCCTTGCTTATTTTCCATCATACCCGGGTTCCGACATATCGCGTCGTTAGGAGGGTTATGCCCAACGGAATTTTTTGGGTTTTATTTCTATGGGAATGGCTAAAATAGTTGTTGGTTCGTCACGTCTAACACAACCCACTAAATTATCCGAGCTTGATACCGGCTATGTCGTGGTAACATAAATAGAACCTCCACCCATGTTAAGAAGCATAAGCGGAGTATCCTCCTCCTTTATCCGAGCTTGGGACTGGCTATGTTAAACCTAGGCGAAGTTAAGAGCCCCACCAAAGACACAAAAACTTGAAGAACCAGGTGAATGAAAATTCACCGATGCTTCTTTTCTTGGTTGGAGCACCAACAGCCACAATAGTTAGAATCGGTGCTTGCACCCAGAAATCCATTCAGGCACCGATGGATAGGCCACCACTGTGGGTGGTCTTAGAGAGAGAGTATCTGCATTCGGTTGCTTCCTGTTTCAGAGTTCTGAACTTCCAAGTTGCTTTAGAATGCCAGACATACTACAACTTGTATGGCTGATGCACATGGGATGAATTCTATACCAATGTCATGGCACAAGGAGTGAAATAAAGATTACAGAGGAACTTATGGATCTAAGATGTTAACTAAATACTGATTCCTAACATATCTCATGTACTTAATGAGCAACAATATATATTTTTTGTGTTTTTAGTTTTGAAAAATGTGGACTTGCTCCTAAGTTTGTCATTATTTATGATTGCTTCTTTATCTGATAATACAGCCAAGTAAGCAGTACAGGAGTCGAGGCCCATTCTCATCTCATGCTTTACCTCCCACACTTCATATTTGTAAGAAAATTCAGAGAATGTTTTTATTCTGGTCATTGTTTTTCTTTCCATAGCTTTGCATACAGGTTGACTCATATTAAGAAGAACCATAAGTTTCATAAAAATGGGAGGGAGATTCAAGGGAAAGATGATCTGGTGAAAGGCCATGCACACATTGTCAATGAAAGTAAAGGGAAACTTGAGCGGAAGTATGAAATTGTTCAATAATTTGCTGTATCATTCAGCTAACGAGTGATAGGATTTTTAAAGCATATTTTTGACATACCATGCCGAAAATCCAGGTATGTATATGTATGGTATGTACCACTACTGGATACTGGGTATGGTCAAGCAAGATGTATATGGACTGGAGCACGGCAATTTCAATTTTATATCCAGTGTCATCGCCCTGAATTCAGAAAAACATAAGTTGTGATGCTTTGAACAGCAAAACAACTAATGATCTCGGTCTTGTGAACCCTAAGAAAGTATTCAATTTCTACAATGATTCCATTCATACCTTGCACCTGCTGAGTCGATGGAGTCAAATTTGATGTGCAGAATATCCTTGAGACGCTAAGTGCTGGTTGTGGGGGAAGAGTGCTGATGGCCAGGAAGGCATGAGCTAGTAACAGCTAACCGCTTGTAATGGAATAACTTTTTTGTGCAATTTCCTAACATTTGGATGTCATTCATTTGTTCTTGCAAGTATGTGATGGAATAAGTCTAGTGCAGACGCTTTATGTTTTATGTTTTGTGCTTTACGTTTTTCGCTTTAGCATCTTAGACTAGCTTTTCAGCTTTTCGCTTTAGCATCTTAGACTAGCTTTTCAGCTTTATGGTTTAACATCTTAGACTAACATCTTAGCATATGCTTGACTGCCCACCAAGCGTATATATATGTATCCTCAATACTTTAGGTTGGTCGTAGCATTCCAGTGAGTAAGTAATATGAAGAAAATTGCCCCAACACTGAGTGTCATCCCTCACAATGCGAGTGTTGCGCCTAACAATTGATATCAAAACCGTATGGTTCTGTGATCTATCCAATCCCACCCGTGATTCTCTCCAGCGGAGGCGCCGGTCTCCCTGCTCGACTCTCTCCCTCGCCGGTCCCTGTGCTCTACCGGCAGCCAGCGACTCGGCGGCTTTTTTCCAGTGCAGTAGCAACCTTCGTGACTCTTCTCCGCTAGCGGCGTGCCATGTCCGCAGGAGGCTCTCACCGCTCGGTCCCCTCAAGCGTGCGACGTCGGCAGAAGGCCGACCTCGCCGCGGCAGAGGAGCGTGAGTGGGTGGCAGCAGAGGCCGCGGCAGCAGCGGCTAGGGCGGCGAGGTTGGTGGCCGTAGAGCTAGCAGCAGCACGAGCAGCAGAGGAAGCGGCGGCAGCTGGGGCGGCAGCACGTGTGGCGGCGGTGGAGCTCGAAGCTCAGCACGGCGGGAGCGCCAGCGGCGCTGCCTCCGACGCAGACAGCATCAACGT